>CM031953.1:24489908-24522408 GCA_018749465.1 Paracanthobrama guichenoti
CTGCTGCTACCACTGCTGCCACCAATCTGCTGCCACTGCCACCGCCACTACCACCACCACTGCTGCCTACTACTGCTGCTGCTACTGCTACTGCTACTGCTGCCACTACTACTACTACTACTACTACTCCTCCATCTACTACTACTACTACTACTCCATCTTCTACTACTACTACTACTACTACCCTACTACTCCATCTTCTTCTACTACTACTACTCCATCTTCTTCTACTACTACTACTACTCCATCTTCTTCTACTACTCCATCTAATAACCCTAACCCTAACTACCCTACTACTCCATCTTCTACTACTACTACTACTACTCTACTATCTTACTTACTACTACTACTACTACTACCATCTTCTACTACTACTACTCCATCTTCTTCTACTAATAACCCTAACCCTAACTACCCTGCTACTACTACTCCATCTTCTACTACTACTACTACTACTACTACTCCACATTCTTCTACTACTACTACTACTACTACTCCATCTTCTACTACTACTACTCCATCTTCTTCTACTAATAACCCTAACCCTAACTCCATCTACTACTACTACTACTACTACTACTACTCCATCTTCTTCTACTAATAACCCTAACCCTAACTCCATCTACTACTACTACTACTACTACTACTACTACTACTACTACTACTACTACTACTAATAATAATAATAATAATAATAGACTACATCATTTGTTTACGCCAACCAGCAAATGCTTTGGCAATACAATATAAATGCAAAATGTAACAATATTATTTTGGGGAAAATTGAAAGGGACAATCGAGGTGATAGAGGTGAAATTAAAAAAAGGTTTTTTTGTTTTTTTCAGCGTCTAAAAACAACTTTGAGTTAACTTAAGCTGGGGCCACACTAAAATATTTTTTAAATCTTATAAGATTTTCAAAATGTGAGAGTCCGCAAACATGACGTTAAGAAATCATAGATTTAAAGTAAACAAACATGGCTTTCTGTATTCCTGAAATCAGGTTATGTGCCATACCCGGGTATGTTTAAGGTTAAGGTTAAAGAATTAGAATAAAAATATTATAACAAGGTAATGTTTAAATGTTAACTCAATTCAAATATATTTATTATTTATTTTATTGTCATCTCACACATGGATCTGCATTCAATTAATTAGCATCAAACAAACATTATAATCCTTATTCTTGGTGAATAAAGATTACTTATTAAACAAAGACATTGAAAAAATGATTGCATAACCACCAAATAGGTGACGCTGTGCATTTAAGTAGGTTATGTAAATCGCCATTAAACAAAAGAAGAAGAGGAAGTAAAGTGGAACACTCTTTCTTAACGTCTGTTTCCATGGTGAATCATCGATTCGTCGCTCTGTTGAGAATGTCTTGTGTGTTAACTGGGAACATACTCTGGGTTGGCTGAACTTACTCCTGGATGCGTTTTTGGAACCAGCATACCTCGAGTAAGCAAGGTTTGGGTTAATCAACCGAGAGTTCAGGGTATATGTGGTGGTAAGTTAACCTTGCTTTCTGGAATACCCCCCCAGGATTTCTGATCGTAAATATTCAAGATGTTCGAGATCGGGGCACCTCCGACGTTCTTTCAAGCAGATTCAGTCACTTAACACACCTCACACCACAGGGAAATCTGATAAGATATTCTGTAGAACATTCAAGACAATCGGGACTTTACTTCTCAGAAGAGGAGAAATCAGCCCCAAACCTCCCCGATTATCTTACGGGGTGTACCCAGCATTGAGAAGTTAAAACAGTAGCTAAGCTTTGGAATATAAGCAGATCAAACGTACCCTATGACAACAATGACGAAATCCAGCATGTTCCATCCGTTCCGGACATATGCATTCTGATGCATCACCAAGCCGTACGCTATGATCTTTAGGAAGGTTTCGATAGTGAAAATGATAAGGAAGGCATATTCGACTGTTTCCTGCGGGAGACAAAAGAGGGAAAAATAAAATTAATTGAGAAGATAAACAACTGCGTACATTAAATTCAAAGAAACATTACAGCTCACGGCCACTCTACCCTCTAACACATACACAACAGTAACATTTTTGAATTTGTTTGATCACACACTCTTTGTCAGTCTAGTCTAGGTCTGAAAACACTCAATATGAGGCTGAAAACAAGGGAATTCAATGAAAATGAAAAGTTTGGCATCATCCATGTTACACATACACTGAAATTAGTTTGCATATTGACAAATATTTAACAGTGTATATGAGGTTACTCTGCAATATAATACATTTAAAAAAAGTGTTTGTGACAGAATGAGGATGGAAAAATATAATGTTTACAAATATTTGAACTTTTTCAATGCAAAAAACTTCATAAGCTAATGTAACCCCTCCTGTTCGAACCGCCCGCTCCAAGCGGGACTCAAACTCGGGTCCGCCGGCATGAGAGTCGGACACTCTAACAAGGAGGCTAAAGGCTGCAACCTCTAGCGTCAGTCGCTAGAGCGTCTCTTGAGATCAGAGGAGTGAGGTTTACTCGCACAGCAACTACTAGCTGGCCTCCGTTACACTAACCTCCAGAAACAACACAGATCTGAAAATGCATTTCATGACCTCCTTAAGTCAGTGTTTGGAGAAAACGTACTAGCATAAACCGATCCATGGCATCTAAAATTGTCCTTGAATATGTGTTATGAAGGAAAAGAAGTGATTTGCCTTTTAGTTACTCCTCAACACCAGAGCTGCGTTACTAAAACTGAAAGCGAATTGTTTTTAAAGCATTGCAGCACGCCGCTCAGTCATGGCAGTGGCTAGTGGGTTGTTTTCTCTGCATTGATGGTGTTAGACACAGCCATTTAACTTGTCAAATACCATCTCTTTATACAAACACACAGAGACTCAAGCTTTCTCCTTTATGTGTGTGTGACAGCTGTGCAAAGGTTGCACAATGAAAGAGGTTAGTTGGTGTGCGTGCGTGCGTGCGTGCGCGTTTAAGTGTAAGGACATTTGGGAAGCTTTTATACGCTGTGGGCCTCGTTTTGCCAACATTTTACAGACGACTGAATGAAGCACTTAGCCCCGTGTAACAGAAAAAGAGCCTTTTGTTACTGCGGGAAAAGAGTAACCCGGGCTCACTTATCCTGCTACTACACAGACAGAGAGAGTTATATGAGTGACAGCGGCGGACAGAAGTCACTGCACTGAATATGAGATATTTACAGGATGTCATAGAAGCAATCTGAAACCGATGACACAGAAAAACACACACACACACACAAATCAGTAACTACAACAATACTGGACCTTAGAAAATGTGTATTTACTTCATTTGAAAATTCTTGCTTGATGTATCTTCATTCTAATGAATCAATATCGATTCTTAAATCCCCAAATCGATCTTTTAGTCTATTAGGGCCCTATGAAATCAGTTTTATTTTTCCCAAATTCCGTTTTATTTTTTCCAAATTCCGTTTTAATATTTCTGGATTCCATCTTTTTCCGTTTTTACCTTTTTTTGGACTCCATTTTTATAGTTAAATTAATTAAAAATAAAAAGCATGTCTTATTAGAAAACATAAAACTTATACAATTTTATAATTTATTAAAAGTTTAACAAAAAACATTTTAGGGCCTTATTTTTTCTCAAATTCGTTTTTTTTTTTTTTTTTAAACCAAATTCTGTTTTTTTGTTTTGTTTTCTGGATTCCATTTTAATGGTTTAATTCCATGTCTTAATTTAATTCATAAAAGAAATGTCTATGAATTTTTTTGTTTGTTTTTAGAAATTCTGTGTTGTGTATTTTACATTTTCTGGCAATCAAATGAAGGCATAAAACATTGATTTAATTTATCTTTCAATCATGAAATAAACTTTTTTTGTCAGGCAAAGTGCTGCACAACAGAGCTTTACTGTTAAAATTAGAACATGAAATTGATTATTGCGTAAATAAACTATTAATAATAATTTATTATTAGTGTTAGTATTATTACATTGAGATGTAGCTAAATTCTACATTACAACAGTAATATTATTCTGTCACAATTTCTTCACGTTAAACCAAACTTAAACTTTAACAGGTTGCCGTGAAGACCCTGCGTTTCTGTTTATGATCTGGTGATAGTTTTTCCCAAAATGAAACGGTGAAATGCTGATGAAGTGACTCTCAGAGCGGCTCTGGAGATGAAGTTCATGCGTTCGAGGCTGCAGAGGCTGAAAACACTGCGAGTGTCACACGTGCTTCAGTGTGTGTGTGGGAAAGACATGCAGAGGATTCATATTTAAATCTTTTTGCAGTTTAATATTTCACAGACACTAGTCTATATCGCAATTTGATTTAAGTGTACAGACCTGCTTTTTATTTATTCATAAAAGATTTGGCAAATTCTGTGACATTCCGTGTTATACAGTACATTTTTATGACTGGATTACCCTCAGGCAAGTCTTTGAGGAGAGCATTTCTCTAAAAAGTTTTAAATGCATTAAACTAATAAACATTTGAGGGGAAATGCTTTTGGGTGTTTGATTGAAAAATGTTACAATGGTGCTAAAAAATGCTTTATTTTCATTCTGCAAAATATTTTATCCTTCTGATTTTAGGGTGAATATAGCCAGGAAATCATTTTATGAGATTCACAGAAAGAACAAGCAGATCTTGTTTTAAATATGGCCGCTTTAAATGATGGGCTTTGCTAACAAAGCAGCCTTTAACTTGTCATATCATGCAAATAAACAACACAAATCTACATATCAAATGGGAGCTAGAGAGCTTCATTAAGCGATGTGCAGTTGAGGACAAAGTAATACAGTATTCCCAATCCATTACCCCCTACTTTTATTCATCCATCAGCAGAGTGTGTGAGAATAGAGAGAAAGAGAGAGAGGAAAACAGAGGCCTGTGGGGCAATCCATAAATATCTCTGACTCATATCTGCTTATTTATGCTCTAAAGACTAACTGTACATACTCTCTCTCTCTCTCTCTCTCTCTCTCTCTCACACACACACACACACACACACAATTAGCTAGTTTACTAAAACAAAAACATTTCACAAACATATGCCCTACTGTTCCACACATGCAAATTTCACCTTCAACATCAAAAGCTCAACATCCCTTTTATGTTAATTAAGTCTGTTTTAATTGTTTTGGTTAGTGCTGTGATACATATTTGTCTGGACATTTAATAAGAGCAAAATAAAATATCAACTCTATCTTCAGCCATACATTGATCTGGCTCAATCCTTTAATCAAATGCAGTAATTATGAATTCAAAGGATGAGTTGCAAATACTACATGTATCCAACACACTTAAAGGAATAGTTAAACTCACACTCGTCATTGCAAACTCGCATGAGTTTCTTTCATCCGTGGAACACAAAAGGGGATGTTTTAAACAATGTTCATGCTGCTCTTTTCCATATAATGAAATTAGATTACACGGGGGATGTCAAGCGCCAAGATAGACACAAACGCACCATAAAAGTGGTCCATGTGACTTGTACTCTATATTGCATGGAAAAGAGCAGGATAAACATTCAAAATATATCTTATATTCTATAATCCTTTACACTGCAAGTTACATCGACTAATGTGAGATCAGCCCACAACCATAAAGCAAATCAACTCTACATATTACAGTAAAATCAAAACTGAAGCAGTGTTCAGGAAACTTTCAGGATGAATCATTCAATTCCAAAAATTATTGATGGAATTATTCATAATAATCTGATTCACAGAAAAATGTGAGGAGAGAAATACTGCCATAAACAAATTCTAAATGCTGATCCGAGTAAATGGCTAATTTAATTCCGATTTGGTTCTACTTATTGTGTTGATTTATTCTGTAATTGGTAAACACAGCATGTCATTTATCATATTCATGTGTTTGAAATGAAGCATGTAAACACACACACACACACACACACACACACACACACACACGCCGCGCGCGTGCGTGCGCAGGCACATTTGTGCATGTGGCGAATAGCTGGCATGACATGAGTCAGTGTGACATCATGTCGTTTATCATCCCGGAAACATCACAATGTCCTCTGTTCAAAGTAACAGAATATGTACGGTACATAACCAGCACATGAACTATGTCCATCTAGCAACAAAATCTTCATATCAGTCATTTAAAAAACATGTAATGCGGCTAACAAAATTAAATGTTTATATTTTATGAGTGCTATTTGTCCATGAAACACCATGATGTTAGGATGTTGCCAAAAAATAATAATAATAAAAAATAAACAAACAACTCACTGCATGGTGGACCCTATAGAATGCAGTTATAATGCCCCTAAAATTCAAGATATCAGGGCAAAAAAGCTCTGTATGAGTTTGTCGTCACATATTTATATCACGATACGCCTTTAGTTAATGTTTGCTGTTTTTGTCTTGAACAGCATGAGTGCAAATGTGATATTGATTTTATAAATATATACCTATAAAGCCAGAGCAGAAATTAAAGCTCTAACGAAAAGTTCTGCCAGGAAGATTCAATGTTAAGTCAATTATCACATTCAGACCAAACAAATCATGTCCTAATACTCTGAGTATAACAGATCGGTACTTACACATGTCTGAGTCCAACATTTACCCCCATCCTCCCCACCACCACCAGGATGGTCCCTGTCTACACCTCCCAGGGGTTCGGCTGTGCCCCTGCCTTCATCTTCAGGCAGGAAATGCAGAGTCCATTGCCCTCGAGACCAGCGCTATGGACGGGCCTACGCCAAAGAACCTCTAAATATAATACTTGCTGATCTGTTAATAAATTTGTTACTTCATCGTACTTCATCTGGCCTCCCAAGTCTTTCTGGTAGAACTGTTGTTCATCTCCGAGTAACACACAGCGGTGTTTAATTTGTGAATGAATCAGCCATTTGAACAAATCAAATGAATGAATGACTCAAAAAAAAATGTAATTTTTCCATATTAATAAAAACAAAAACAAAGATATAATTCACTAAAAAAATTTTTTTAATTCTGTCATGGCCACCCTCAAGGCCTGAAGCCTAAAAGTTTGTGTAATAAATTCTATGTTGAATCTTTTTTTTTTTTTTTTTTTCTAAAGCTACTTTACATCTATTTGATGCTTTTCTTATTTAACACAACAATGGCATCTGTTGGAGGTAATTTCTCATATATTTAGGGTTGGGTATCGTATTGGGTTTTTTACGATACCAGTGCAAGCCAAACCGGTACTTTTAAAGCGGTACCGGTGCCTAAACCATGCCTGAACCGATACTCTGAATAAAATAAAGAGCCACAAAATGATTGTGGATGACAATAAAGAATGGCTTTTTATTACTTTAAAGTATACTTAAATATATATAAATAAATACAAAACAACAAATTCACTTAAATTCAGAGTGAAACCTAACCCAACTACAACGGGCCTAATTTAACATTAAATAACAGTAACCGTACTAATAGTAGCAAAGGATTCTTGGTATGCTACAAACCAGCTTCAAGGTTCAGCATTATTTGCAGAAATATGACCATATTCTCTGGCTAAATATTTTAGAACGCATCACCTTATTGTTTCCATGGCGACGCGTCGTTCTCACATGACACACAGCAGCCACAATAGCGCTGTATCACAGATGTAGGCTATCGGTTTTATTCCGTTTTTTGATTCATTTATTCAAAATACACAAACTTGTTAACTATGTCATGAACTATCTGATATTGTGATTTTCAAATATGTGTAAGTGAATGTGTGTTACCTGATCTGTAATGTGCGGTGGGCGCCGCCATGTTAGTTTGCGCCTCAGAGAATCGGATCTGTCGGATTTACATCACGTCTCACAAAATACATGAAAGTAAGAGACGGTGAACTGGGAGAAGAACAGAGTAAAGCATATAGCTAACTATATAATGTGTATTTGATATAAATAAGACACGTGAAGTATATTTAACAAACTATAGAGTCATTTAAATGTCTGAAAACTAAAATAAACATTGTGTGGTTGAAAACACTGAATAGTTGTGATATGTGACGAGCGCTGAGCGTGTCTGTCTCTGGCTCGGCGCCTGCCAAAGCGTGAAAGCATGTTTGAATTTAAGTGGCACCAAAACTGCGTTCTGATTCGGTCCGGTACATACCGGTTATATAGGTACCGGTGCCATATTGGAACCGGGTTTCAGTATACAACCCTACATATATTACATACATTTTATATATTTTTTACATTTATACAATTTAAATATAATTCATCACTCTAAATTAGGGTTTTTGCCCAAGTTTTAATGTATAAAAAGGTGGTAGAAGCATTGGGACATGACTAAAGCTTAGTATTTCTGAGTGACAGGAAAAATGCATTAAGACATCTCGCTACACCCTCCACTTCTCTCGCTCTCGATAAATCAGTCAGTGTACACCAGAAAAGCTGGAGGGAGCACAGACCACTTCATAGAGTTTCCCCTCTACCTCCTACTGTACGGGTTGTTTGTGTGTGTGTGTGTGTGTGTGTGTGTGTGTGTGTGTGTGTGTGTGTGTGTGTGTGTGTGTGGGCTTGTGGAACAAGAGTGACAAACAACCGTGCCCTGGCACAGGAAGTGCTTTTCTTCAGAAAAAAAGCCGGCCAGCCAGCCAAAGAAACACAAATAGAAAAGAACCTGATCACAGATGCGTTATAGAAATATGACGGTATTTCAAATGACCTTGCAGTAATAAACTTTGAATGCAGAAAGACAGCCAGCTGAATGCAGCATCTATTCCACCTCCTCTCTCTTATAGCCATGCAATCCTGAACCTCGTCCTATCGCTCAGTAACCCAGCAACCAACCGCATCCTTTCACACTACACAGAGCTGCTCAGAAGCAGGTGGTCTTCGGCGCGCTGTTCCAACCCTGACCACTGAGGGGCAGTGTGTGGGGGCGGCAGCAGCGGGAGAACACAGGGAGATTCAATAAAAGACTGAATACTAATGAGACCAAAGATCTCCCTCAAAGCATCATCATACTGCAATTCAACTGCATTCAAGACTCTCAGATTTCATTTATCACATGATGACCTCTGGAGCAAAGCAATTTCAACTGAAAATGTGGTACCCAATTGAACGGACGGGAACTATAGCATAAACATTTGAGCTAGAGCATTAAAGGGACCGTTCACTCACAAATTCTGTCATTAGGGGCTTTCACACCGGAGGATCCTTTTCATAGTTCCTAGAACTAATGGCAGAAGTACTCGCTTTTTGGCATGTTCGCACCGCAGGAACTGGGAATAATTTTAGCTCTAAGAACGCCTTTTGCTCCTATTTCAGAGTAGGTTCTAGCCCAGCACAATAGGAACTACCAGAGACGCAAGTGTACGCTGATTGGCCGAATGCACACTAAACATTTGGGTACCTGCCATTTTTAAAAAAGGTGTGTATACACATATTATAGCCTATATATTTAATATGGAAAACCGTAATAGATGGACCTCTTACCACACAATACAAATATTAAAGCCAAAATATATGTATCAATACAACTTTCATGAAGTAAAATCCCTAAAAGCCTTCTTTCCGCCAAAAAAAAAAAGTCCCTGACCGTGAACAGCAACCACTGATCTACATAAATGTTCTCTAGATCAATGACAGCAAAATAAGTCACATTATTACGCCATTTGAAGGCAGCAAAAACTGTCTTAATGAGAGAGTCACTCAGTAGCGAAGACTTCTATATTGAAAGGACTAAAACACAGGAACAAGACACGACTGACAAATGAGTGCTGTCACTGTCAGGACACGGGAAAACCCCTTTACTGTTAGAAGGACAAGGTCCTATGTTTTTATTATGAACATAGGACTGACCTTAAGGAATATGCAAAATCTGAATGCAGGTAATACACTCACTCACTCAATCTCTCTCTCACATTAATACAAGCTTCAATGAGAACAAACATATATGTTTACGTTGCTAAGAGTGGTTGCTAAGAGTGTTGTGTGTAGTGATGCACAGAACCTTTGGGTGAAGCGGTCATAGTCTTGTTTTATCGTGAATAAAACTCAGCTATTGACCAATCAGAATCAAGGACTGGAACTAACCGTTTTATAAAAGGACTAAACATATGAAACCAGTTAACGAAACATTAATAGATCCCACCGTCTCCTAATAAATGACCGGATGTTCCATTCATGCAGCAAACATCTTGCAACAAAACTCCAGTAAAGACCCAATAAGGTTGTATTGTATTCAAACATCAGCACAGAAGTCTGAACAGCAACAGATCGAACACATTCTAGTAGTGCATCTAGCAATGTCTTCGTAAAAATAAAAAAGTTGCTAGTTAGTCATTTGTAGATGCTTCTTCTCTAAGGCAAGTTATGATACGTTTAACATGGACTATTCTTCTGGTCCAACGTGTGACAGAAATCCTTATAATTATCCAGAATCCTTATTTAAAGTTATTTACACCCACCTTTATAAATAAAGCCTGTCTGCAGTTGCAGGAACTACCAAAAATAAATTACCTTTTATATTATGGGTGTATCTGCATATATTATGTGTGTGTGCCTCTGCATGTTAGTAAGTGTCATTCTGAAATCTGACTTGACTCGATGCCTAAGAGCAAGATCACCTGAGGAAAACTCAGCTAGGACAGAGTATTGATGCCAAAGACGCATTCACACACAGAGAGCACCACCAGTATCTAGTTACACATACACTCGCCAAGTGCCAAATGTGAGTAAAAATCAGTGTTGGCAATTATACGAAACAATGTCAAATCGCCAGTTGGCCTATAAAATTTTTATGAATTCTAACATTGCAATGTTGTGAGAACATGAACGCAAACAAACATAATGCGATGTTACAAAAGGACAAGACACGAAAAGGAAATTCTCCTAGAAATACTGAATCGAGCTCTCTTCCACGTCTTCTTGCTCTTTAACAGACATATGTCAAAATGCCCATCTTGGCAAGCATCCTCATAAACAGTCAGTTATGTCTTAAGTGAATATACACAGTTGAAAAAGAAAATATGTATCAGTATATTGGATCCGTGCATTAGCTCTTAAAGTGACAGCGGACTCATTTTCCTACTGCTTGTCTGAGTGAGTTTATATCTCGCAATTCAGAGGAAAATAATGACCTTTTTTAATTTTTATTCAGTGGCAGAAACAAGCTTCCATAGAAAACCACATTACATGGAGTCCTCACTAAATGCTGTAAAAGCATGTTATCAAAGAGAAAAACAACAAAATAAAATATTAAATATATTAAAAATAAAAATATAAAATGCATTGAGAGCAAACTAGACCTCAAACTCCATATGACTCGCTCTCCCTCCTCTCACACACTCCATTACACAGAATCCTACTAATCGAAATGCATATAAAACGCATACTCAGTGTGGCACACCAAATCAAATATTCCCATCAATATTTCACATGCATATACACACACGAACGGACAGAGGCTTTCCAAAGCGTCAAACCCACACACGTTAAGATAAAGAGCACTGGGAAGTCAGTGCATCTGGTGAAAATAAGCGGTTAGCTAAGTGATTAAACATACACTTCAGCCTTCATCACCGCTGGGGTCCGGAGACACAGCCAGACACAAACACACAAACACACACACACAAACGTCTGATTCTCCTCAAAGTAATCAACGGCTTCTCCTCCTAAACTGATTGATGTTTAAAGGTGTAACTTTATCGATTTTTAACCCGCTCTGTATTGTTACAAAGTCGATAGTATAAGCAAATGAACAACGGTTACTCGTTCTCCGTGTTACCTGGACAGAGAAAATCACGTTTTGTCAGCAACAGTCTACTGGATGACGTGTTTGACAGCTCCAGGGCTGTCGTGAAAAAAAAAAAAAACAGATTATACTTCCACATTTTTGTATCCCCACCCACGGACAGTTGGATCGACAGAGGGTTATTAACAGAACAGTTATTGTAAGGGTAGGTTTATCGCTGAAAATTGCATTGTACTAGGTCTACTCGTTAAACAGCATTATGGTAAAAAAGGAACACTATGGCAACAGCTTTCTTACTTGTACACAACAGCGTTTTGATTCGGGGGTTGGGCGGAACTGGCAGACTAGCAGTTTCTTTCAGTTTTCCCTGCCATTTGGCCTAAAACAATGTGTTCATGGTCATCCAGTATGAAGTGTTGACTACAAACAATGAGGTTTTTCAGATTTTCCATCACAGCGTTCTCTCCATAGTTACGATTCTTTGCCAACTTTTAGCCACTACCTACAACACGCTGGATGCTTCACTAGAAACTGAAAGTAACTCACGCCCGCTAAACATTTAATCTTTTAATTTTTGCACCTGGAAACAATATAAGTCCACACCATTATGACTAAAAGTTTGCTAAGAAGTATGTGCTTCTACAGCAAGGTGGTATTTGACTGGTCAAGCATATCCATAGCAGACTGGTGGAAGTGGCCTCGAACGGCAACATGCCCAGAGTTTTCTACCTATTTGCAAAGGGGAACACAACAGCCTTTTTTCTCCGTTTTCTCTAGTCAGGTAGCCAAGTTTTATTAAAAGTCTGAAATACCTCTTTAACATCAGTCTTTTCCCTCATACTGGTGCAGTTTTCACTTGGGGCGGATTCCATCTCAAATCATTTTTGCTCTATTTTAATCTCACAGTGACTCTAATGTAGGTTAAACCTGACAACTGTGTGAAAACACTGGTGTAAAGCTTATGTATGCCAGAGTGTGTTGTGTTTGCTGTCCTTTTCTGCATGGATACATTGTCTCCATAATGAATGATGTTAAAACCTGAAAAATCTAAATTGTGGTCAACCTCATGGTCCCAAAAGGAAAAGAGATTCATAAATTTGCTAAATCAAGAATGTACCATAGTATGACCATGGTTTCTTTTCTCTTTTTTTAACATGCAAGCCAAAAATTTGCCACAAATTTGGGTTTGGGGCAAAAATGCCACTGAAAGTGATCAAACTGCCAGCAAATTCACAAAGACACAAAAAGCCCAATGCTTTTATTATTATATAAACAAAATCATATACATAAAATTAAATTCTAAGCCAAGTTAATCATATTAATTATTCAGATGGAACATTTATTTAAATGAATTAAGGTTAAGTATTTGACATAAATGGGGCACACACAGTGTGTTTTATATGGTTGCAAAAAAAAGAAAAAAAGTCCAATTAAATCCACCACAGGGGACATACATCACTGAATAAATAAATAAATAAAAATAAATAAAAACCAACTTACTTTCTGAAACTGGTACCACTGTCTTACTGTATGTTTTGTTTTTTTAATTTTTTAGGTATCTTGGAGTAAATGATGACATAAACCAATATTAAGAAAATATTAAACATGATTTTATGTTAAAATTGAAATTATTTTATTGCATTTTTTTTTTTATGTTTTTGAAAGTATCTTATGCTCAACAAGGCTGCATTTATATGATGAAAAATAGAGTTAAAACAGTGATGTGAAATATTGCAATTTAATTGAATTTTTTATGTCATTTATTCCTGTAATGGCAAAACTGAATTTTCAGCATCATTACTCCTGTCTTCAGTCACATGATCCTTTAGAAATCATTCTAATAAACTTACATATATTACTGTTGTATTTTTGATCAAATAAACTCAGCCTTATGAGCAGAAGAGACTTCTTTCAGAAACACTGAAAATATATGTATAAATATGTACATATTAATAAAGTACATATATTTTAGGTGCTGTAACAAGTCATAATATCTCCTTTTTAAATCACCTAGCTTTTTTGTAGTTCACTCAAATGGCCCTGCAATGTGACACATTCATTTATTAAATGACCAAATACTCCATGTAGTCTGTCAAATTATACGAGATCATAAACACAAGTTATAATTATAAATGCATAATTATAAACAAATTAGGAAACTGCAGTTAAAATTGTCACACTGCAAGAAAATGCGGTATGTCAGAGCTTGAAATTTCATGTCAGAAGTCCATTACAATCACTGTACTATGGTACTGTATTTTTTTAAGAGTTATTTTACCAAAAGGTGCCTGCAGTGATGGTGTAGTGATAATTATTAGCTTAATTTAACAACAACAGAAGTGAATGTAATGTTTCCACCGTGATATACAACGTGCGCGTGTGCGCGTGCGCGTGTGTGTGTGTGTAAAGGTTGGAGAATGTGAATATTATTGGCTATGAAAAGGGCACGCTTGTACACAGCCGTGTTCAGCAGGAGCTGCCTGGAGCCTTCAATCTAGTGCAAGAAACAGCCAGGAATAACCTTATTCCAGACCCCACATCTATGTTTGAAGAAATGTGAGTGTCTAAAGAGGCTGCGTGTCGCCTTGTGCACCTTAGAGGTACCGAATGATGGCTTTCCTTACTCATACATGCTGCAAACCACATTTCTGAGTGGCATATTGTATGCAAGGAAGGGTACGGCAAGCCAAGAATTGTAGAGAATACTTGTCTAGGGAATGTTTGACTCAGACAGGTACTGTACGTCATTAGCGGAGCGAAAGCTTGGGGCTTCAGTATGTGTTGACTGCTTCACAAATACTCGACTCAAGATGTTCCGTTTTCGGCAAACTGACGCATGATCTATTTGAAGCAAAAATCTTATGGGTCGGAATAGACAACACAAAATTGTAACATGCAATAATGTAAGATGTAATCTTTCAAAAAGTGCCAAATGTAAATGCAAGCAAGGCGTTGCATTATAAGACATTTTAATTTAATTTAATAATGAAATTAAGCGTCTTAAAAGAATGTTCAGTGTTCAGTACGTCAATATGTCAACAAATGCTGTCGATTACCACAGAAACTATTTCAACTCATCTTTCAGTTGATAAAAACAAGCAAAAAAAAATCCTGTTTACAACAGGAACACACCAATATTTTAATTATGGCCAATAGCAATTATGTTTCTAGTACTTTATTCTAGTAATCAGTACTTTATCTAATTAATTTAAAAATAAAACACTAAAATCTATAATCATTTTAAAAGCTACAACTGAATTTAGTCATCACAACATTATAATGTACAGTATGAATGGATTTTCATTTTGAGATCAATATTACATTTAAGGCTGCAGTCCGTAAGTTGCCTCTGTGTAGCCATCTCTGTTTGAAAGCTGCAATTGCAGTTATTTGCAGAATTATCTTTACGTGGGTTGTGCATCGGCGCGGATGAATCTAAAGTTTTGAGGAGTATGTGTGGCTGTCAGTCACTGTACTTCAGAATCACAGATTCTACGTCTTCGAAGTATGACCAAAATAAGAATTAAGTGAACTGAACAAGTAAGTGACATGTCTGCCACTTTTGACCAACTGAGAAAAAAAAAGCATTAAAATCATGCTTCCAACGGTGATTAAATCCAAGGATCGCTTAGCTCATATCACATCAAACCTGGCAAATTATTATAATTGTTATACTTTGTTCTCAAACTGTTAAATGTTAACAACATCAGCATTGCGTGACTACTTGTATTTAGTGTGTATTGGTGTTACCTATAGATTTCGATTTCTGTACAGTCTAATCTTACTACGGGTGAATCTCCAGTTATCACTGATGATTGTCGTTTGGAACTTTCTGGAATACAATCCGCCATAAAAATGATATGTTTAATTTATGAGCTATAAATGATCCGCCACCTGCAGCATCCTCAAATCCATGTTCACAGACCTTTGACGTCGCAAAGACGAATGGTGGCATGTTCGAATTTCCTACGGAAAGCTACCAGTACCACTCAAATTATAACACATTATTACAAGCTTTCCGTTGTGAATCGGCTAAGCTGGTTATGTACTTGCTCAAAAATTGATTTTGGATAATTTTTAACCAAAGAAAAGTTACGGACTGCCGCTTTAACAATGGTAACAAGTTAGTGTATTTACAGAACTTTAAATGAGCATTAGATGACAAAAAAAAGGAAATGAGCATCGCGCAAAAGAGTTTTCAACGAGCATCACAATCAAATATCCAAAATTGACTGTACAAAAAAAATAAAAAATACAAAAAAAAAAATCTCTAATATCAGCTGATTACGGAGCCCCGCACATGACATTTGTTTTCAAATGCTCTTGTTTGCGTTTGTTTGAAAATAGAGTTAAAGGGATAGTTCACCTAAAAATTCTAATTGATTTACTCACCCCCAAGCTATCCTAGCTGTATATGACATCCTTCTTTCAGACAAATACAATCAGAGTTATATAAAAAAATTATGCTTTATAATGGCAGTGAATGGAAGCCCAAAATTTGAAGCCCAAAAAAAGCACATCCATCCATTATAAAAGTAATCCACACGGCTCTGGTGGGTTAATAAAGGCCTTCTAAAGCAAATTGATGCATTTCTGTAAGAAAAATTATCCATATTTAAAACATAAAATATCTAGCTTCTGCCAAATCGTATTCAACTTATGAAAAAAGCCTAACTGACATAACGCATGACAAAAACACATCACTTACTCAATTACTTCTCAAAAATTATATTTTAGATTTATCTGCAAATATATCGGTTATCGGCATCAAACATGAATTATCCGTATTGGCCAAAATTTTCATATCGGTGCATCCCTAAATAAAATCATTTATTGCACAGCTAGCTGTGGATTATCCCTTACATATTCAACCACCACAGCTCATTCCGTGTGTCATACGTCATTTCTACATCATTGCACATGCACAGAATGTTCCAGTTTCCGTTTTCATGTCCTACCGAACGGGTTAGAAAAGGTTTAAATCACCCCTTCCAATCCAAATGAATTTGCATGACTTGTTTTGAACCCAGAACTCTCCTTTGAGAGATTTCACTTTCTATACTGCAGTACTCAACTCTTTATCACCTAGAAAGGCCAAATGAAAGCTGAGACCTTTGGGTAATGAAGTTCCTTAGAAATAGGACACCTAATATGAAGGGAGCTCATGAATAAAAAGAGGCATAGAAATATCCCATAACATAGTACAGATGTTATTGCTGTTCAGTAGAGGCAGAATGACAAATGAAAAGGTGCATGGCTGCTGTAATATACACTGAGAAGCATTTACATTATTCATAACCATATAGCGTTAAACAGGTGGGTACTACTTAAACACGAGGTCTGTCCCATTTCACATACTTTATTCTATGCATACAGACCAGCCAAAAGTTTGTGGTCGGTAAGATTTTTTAAGTGTTTTTGAAAGAAGTCTCTTAATGTCAATGTTGAATTTTATATATAATATATCAATTTTTCGATTTTAGTCTTCTAAAAAGGCATCTGAAATAATAAACTAAGTGCAATGTAGTGGTGTCAAAAATATAGATTTTTCAATACAAATCAGTACTGAAAAGATCTAAAACACTTTCAATTTTGCTCCGGATGAATATTGTTGGTGTTACAGGCCTTGAATTTTGGTGTGGGATTGTGCATAATTTTACTCATTCCTGCAGATTTTGTGCTTACACCCAAAGTTCGTGCACATAAAGCCTCCCCTCAGTACTAAATTTAGTTATTTTTCACTGCTTACTGCACTTAAACAGTCAAAGACACACAAAATAATGTCAAAATGCCGGTCTTGGAGAGTAATTGCGTAAACACAGTCAGTTCTGTTTTAAGTGAACGTAAACAGTTGCGAAAGAAAACGCATGTGTAACAGTGTAATGGATCCGTGTGTTATGTCTTAAAGTGACAGCAGCCTAATATACCTGGGCCCAGTTGCATGAAACCTCTTAAGTGGTTGTATCCCTAAGGGGGAAAAATCCCTGAAGTAAGGGATTTCTTTAAGAGCGTTGCAACAAACGTCTTAACCGTCACCCTTCCCTAAGTGTTTATACTAAGCATTCCGTGATAGTTTCAGGCAAAACACGGCAATGGAGAAGCGGTTGCTATAGTTTACGAAATCTCACACAATAAACATAACGGAACATAACGGACCACTGACTTTTAAACAAGTTTGATATTTACTAAACTATACAGCTGTGCTACAATATTTGGAGATATGGAGAATATTAAATGCGGTCTGACGGACGACACAGTGTGTCCTTGAGAATAGTTTCAGTTCAGCTACGACACCTGACCAAAATGTTCAACATCCTGCTGCGCCACTCACATCAGTTTCCATTGAATTACATTTTATATGTCCAACTCGTTGTTATTGTATTGTACTCATGCATCAACGCCACTTTGTTCACAACTTCAGTTTGGTGATTATTCACTGAATGGCGCGTTGGGTGTCTTAGACTCAACGTGTACTAACCGGCTTTAAAGTAATGGAAACAAAAAAAATCTAAACCAAACTGAACCACGGACAAACAGCATTTGGTTTAAAGCCTGCCACTATAATCAGTAACTCTTGCGCACAAGATGAAAGCCTGCCATGAAATAAGTAATTCAAGTGCACAGTGGAAGTAATGAAAAAAAAAATTAAAACTTTGGTGTTGAATTTATTTAATTTCATTTAATCAATATACACCGTTTCATGTCATACTTTCAACAGGCTTGTTTTAATTGATTGGTAAAAATGCACATTGGTACTTTCTCAGTTAACATGAAATCATCCATCGCGTTTGAGTTCAGCAGATGACTTAAGGGACCTATTTTGATCCCTTAGTTTAAGGGCTAAATGGTTACTAAGGACTTTGTTGCAATGCATAACAGAACTTAAGGGAAAACTTAAGCATTTAAGGGAATTACTTACTGACAGTCCCTTAAGATTCCTTAAGTGGACCCTTAAGGTATTTTCTTGCAACCCATATTTCACTAAGGGTACCCTTAACCTTATAACTAAGGGCTTTCATGCAACCGGGCCCTGCTGCCAAATTATTGATTCATTGAGATAATATAATTTTCCCTATGGTATCGATGTCAAAATTGTGGCCTCTGAAAATACTGAGTGGCTAGTAACTTCGGAAAAACCACTAGCCACAGTGGCTGGTGAGCAAAATAGTTAATGTCAAGCCCTATTTGAATATGTTGTAAATGTAAATTTTTCAGCATCTTTACTTCAGTCTTCAGTGTCACATGATCCTTTAGAAATCCGTCTAATATGCTGATTTGCTTCTCAAGAAATATTTCTTAATATTATCAATGTTGAAAACAGATGTGCTGCTTAATGTTTTTGTGAAAACATGATAATTTTTCCTTGATTAGAAAAGTTCAGATGAACAGCACTTACTTAAAATGGAAATATTATGGAACATTATAAAAGTCTTTTGATCAATTTAATGTGTCCTTGGTGAATAAAATATTAATTAAAACAAAAAAAACCTCATTGGCTTTTGAATGATAGTGTTAAGCGTATAATGTAAGGACACACTCTAGATCAGAATTAAAAGTATACCCTGGAAAACTATTAGCTGGAAATGTTGCTCACATGAGGAAATGTGTTGTCTGTGTGTACTCTGTGATAAAGTTTTGCTTTGAAAAACACTTAAAAATGTTGTATGGACTAAGAGACTTTTGATCCTGAACTGAACCCCCTAATTGGAGTCTCTAAACGAAACTCCCCTGAGCTGCATTTAAAACCACAATTAAAACTAAAGCTCAGCGGAGAGAAAACTTTCAAAGGAGAATTACCAAATAACCTGCCTTGTAGTCAGTAACAATGCTTGATCTGTGCCACTGATGCTATTTCTGAGCCGTGCGCACTTTGAAAAGCAACCTCATGCAGTCCCGAGGTGTGTGAGGTGTTCTCTGTGGTGCTAAAATCAGCGATAGACAGCCTCTGTATTCATTTGCATTGTATTATGAGAGGCAGGAATGTGCTGCTAGGTCATACCCATGTATTTCGATTCCTTGCTTTTTATTAGATATTACAGCCGTGAAAACGAGGGCATGCTCCCCTAAGAAAATTTACATCTACATGTGTGCATTACAAGACGTTTACATGTGTGCATTTCAAGGACAAAAATATTGGAAAACAATAGCTTTAAAACCATGTCAGTGGACAGATTATTTGTCAATTCCTGCTCTCTCCTCATCTCCATCACTCTTTTTATCTCAGTCTCCTTATCTTGAACAAAAGTGTCACGTGGCCGATTATTGTTAACATTATCGATCATTAGTTCACTCGTGTGCATCCTTATAGTAGTATAGTATTATATCAGAGCTAATAATATGTTCTGAGAATGTTTTGCTTAGATTTGCGTTAAGTTGTATTATTTCTGAATGCTTTCTGCACGTTCAAGTTTTAAAAATGTTTTAAAAAAAATGATTTTTCTTGGTTGTGAATGTTCTAATATTTAAAAAAGGTTAGACAAACAGCCAACTAAAACTTTCCAGAGTAACTTTGAATGAACATTCTATTAATGTTACTGGAAGAACGTTTGTTTATAACTTTCAGAGAACCTTGCCAGAACGTTCCCTGTTAGCTGAGATCTATAGCTATTTTTATGTCATGCTATTTTTAATCGGCCACCATATTGGTATCGGCTGATATATGTTAATTTTTAATGTTATTTTTTATGAAAATTTGGCAGATATATTAAAGCTGATAAATAATGGATTATTTCCTTTAGCTGAGACACTCCAGATGCGCACTGTTCGACATGATGGTCTTGAATGGCTTGAAATATGATTGAAATCATTTCAAAAAAGGAAAATAATAGTTAAGTCGGTATATAGGCTACATAAAATTATATATAATAACATCATAACATTATGATTGTGTGCTTGGGACATGGCTTTTAATGGTGAGACTTTTGTTTTTGTAACCAGGCACTCAAAAATTATATAAAAATTTGGATTTGGATTTATCTGCCAATATATCGGTTATCGGCTTTCAAATACAAAGAATTATCGGTTTTCGGCCAAAATTTTCATATCGGTGCATCCCTATTTAAAACTACACATTCATTAAACATCTATCCCTTAGTGATTTAAGACAAAATTGTAAAAGTTAGGATGACCTCCAACTTATTACGACAATTTACGATGAATTCAAATTCTTCTCAAGTTTTGTCTTAAGAATGTTTTGTGAATCTGGCCCCTGGTCTCATAATGAACCGGTATGTTTTTATTACCTTAGAATGAGCCATTTGTATCTCCATACACCGCGGGTCCCCTTATAGTGAAATCGCCATTTTGCGCAGCCATGTTTCTACAGTAGCCCTAAACGGACAAACTGCTCTACAGAGCGCTAGTCACTCTCTGCTCTCGCCAACAATGACATTTTTGTCCTGTGTCGGCCACCGTAGCTTCTCTATGTGCTTCGAAAGGGAGGGGTGAGCGGTGGGTGATTGCAATTCACAACCTCACTGCTAGATGCCGCTAAAGTTCACACACTGCACCTTTAAGTATGAGCAATACTAATAGTGATGCTTTACTTAGCATCACACAACTGTCATCTAGAAATATAAAAGCACATCTTTAAACCTTGATCGTGCATAGTGCAGTTTATATGGGCCACTGGTGCATCTCTGACCCTCTAATGTAACTATAGGCTCCCCAGCATGTCCTCTGCTCATCCGTGTGAGACAACCTAGGATGTATGTTATCATGCCTACTGGGATTCTGATGAAATTTTGCTCCGCGATTATCTCCTGCTGTTTAACACACACGGGAGCGCAGACGGATGAGATAACACAGCCAACACAAAACGACCGATAAGGATGTTTATTGGACGTGTACACTGAAAGGACAATGCCCTGCTTGTGAAGTTTACGGTAATCTGAACTGTACCATAATGGAGCAGATGGTCACATTTCATTGCTGTTGGTTGGAAACCTTGTATGGCTTTATATATGGTCAGACACTTGCATGTATCAATTATTAACTTTTTACCAATATCAAGTTAATGGAGAGGTTTTTGACCAGTCAGTGTATGTTTTTGAATGGCCGCATCTGCGGCAGTAAGTCCATTGCATTTTTTTTTTTTATCAATTACAGGTTATAAAGTTTATTGTAGCCATGTTTCTGTCATTTGGCCAAAATCTTATGTTATAAAAGATGAAGTGCTATGTATGGCTATTTAAGACAGTATTGCTCATGACTCAACGACAAATGCTAGCCTAAGACACTCTTCTTCACTCCTCAAATATATCAAACAGCCTAGTTATGAGATTTACATTTACATTCATGCATTTGGCAGATGCTTTTATCCAAAGCGACTTAAATTACATTCAAGGTACACATTTTTTTTTTTACATTTTGTCAGTTCTTGCTTCCCCTGGGAATCGAACCCATGACCTTGGTGTTGCTAGCGCCACGCTCTTATTGTTTGAGCTACAGGAAAGTTTTTAGGTCTTAAAATTGTCAAGGTTATTATTATCAAGGCCATTAATTAAGGTTATTAAGACAAAGGATTTAGTCACAAGCTATTTTTTAATACTCTCCATTGGTTAAATATTCGCAAAACCCACAGACAGTTGTAAAGCGTGGACAATGGTAATGATTTATGAAAAAATATTTAAAAAAAATTACCTTATCATACACCCAGCGCAATGCGACACCAGGCACAACGCAAGTGTTTTTTGCTAGTTTCAGCCTGACGCAGTTATCATTTTCACGTCAAGCGCCACATTGTTTAAATAGCAAATGCACTCGCGCCCATCTGTTCGCCCATTAGCGTGCTTGTCTGAAAACGAGGTGTGTTCGGGCGCTTTGTTGGCATGTTGCCATTTTGAGGAACTGAAAACGACTGCACCACTGACCAACAAAAACCTACAAAATAGTGCAGTATTTAGTTTGTTTTTTAAACGGCACGTTAGAAATATGTGCCTATAGGTAGGTGCACAACGTGCATACACTCTGCTTGTTACACGCACAGGGAAGCGCAGCAGCACACAAACATGCCAAATATAAAAAATAAAAGGAGTCCTCTCTGGAGAAGCGTTCGGTCTTTCTGCTCACAAATTCCACCATGTAAATAGCGAATCCGCCTTGGTGCAAGCACAACTGGCTTGTAAAGGGAATGGGAGATGAGACTGGGAGATTGATTTATTGCACGTTATGCCCAGAACACTCCCATGACTCATTCCTCCAAAAATGGATTCGAACACGCCCTGAGTGCACCTGCGCCATGTGCTTCAGACCATGTGCTCAGATCGGTAAAATAAGGCCCAAGGTCTCCTGACAGCGACGATGTTTAAGACTACAAATGAAAAAGCACAGTAAAGCCCATCAGAAACATTCCCTGCACAGTTTGAACATTTCAACAAACTTTCAATACTACAAACTTACAAAGTTTTATAGCAAAAAAAGCTAAACAATTCATCAAACGCAGCCCCAAAGTGCTTGGGGCAAAAAACCCAGGATGCAACATCTCCGCCTGCCGTTTCTCCTTCCTGTCTGAGTTTAAATCACTAAATTAAACCATGCCAGTAGCCACGAGAGCTATTCACAAATCACGAAGCCCTTGTGACGAGCTCCACTCCGCCACAAGATCGAACAGCTGTCTTATCTCAACCTCACAATCGTTCTCTCGGTCCAATGCACGGCGAAGAACATCCGCCCCCTCCAAACTCACCAAATCTGCGATCCAAATGCTCCGCTTGTCTAAATATAAATCTAAAGAGTGCAAAATCACATCAATTGAACTGTACAGGCGAAGCACTTTGCCGACAGGAAGAGAATCAAGTTTGAAAAGAAAATGTCTGAGCTGAGCGTGCATCTGTTCTCAGAAAAAGATCATCGAGATTATAATGAGGCAGATTTTCCTCTATGTCCTTCCAGGAACTTACACATATAATCACAATGCTGTGGCCCTGTTTGAGGGGAGAAGGACATTCGCCTGTTCTCAAAGGAGGAAATTATTATGAAACTGTTAGCCTGGTTTGCTAACAATATTTGGTCTTTATTTAAGCAAATTCTTGCCTCATCTTCAGATGTACGCACCAGTTAATGTGAGTGCGGGGTTTGGGGTCAAGGCAGGGGTCAAGCTACAACATACTAAAAGGTCAAATGGTTGAAGTTATTTACTCACCAGGTCGTGGTTGGTTGAGTTGGAATCATCTTCGGGAAAGGGGATGTATACAGCTAAGGCCATGCAGTTGGCGAAAATCGCTATCAATATAAAGATATCAAATGGCCTGAGATGAAAGTTAAGGAATAGTACAAACAGAATATTACATATTTAAAGTTAGAGGCAGTTAATATATACACATTTAGTCATTCTTGTAAAGGATTACAAGTAAAATTCAAGTCAAACAAGACAAAATGTGACAGTTCTGAACATCAAAAACTAGAGAAAATCCCAGGTCATCCCTTGAATTTGCTAGATTCAAATGGAATTACTCCACACCCATTATTAAACAAGGCTCAAAAATGTCATTTTTTTCTATCAGAAATTCATTGACATTTTTATACTTACATATACATATACACATATATATATATATATATATATATATATATATATATATATATGTGTACATGTATGTGTGTGTGTGTGTGTGTGTATATATATATATATATATATATATATATATAATGTAAACTTACAGCCCTAGGTGTCAACGTTGGCTGAACATCTAATGCATAAGGCACACAAAACAGGAAACACTTCAGTAGTTTCAAAGTCGTCATCTGACTGGTTGAATTCTACAGGATTTCCTACAGGACTTGTGTGCGGCGTTCTTTAACGGTCTGCCTAGAAACAAAGCCGTCGTGACAATCACTTTTTTGTTACTTTTAGATGATTTTAAAATTCTCCGAACAAAATCTACACACGTTCCCAATCGACTTCTAGGGTGTTTTACACAAGGTTCTTGAATGAATGATTTATTAGTTGCATGCCACACTGTCATTGTAGGGACATTCACATTTTCACGCCCTTAAGTATGACATTGAACAAAATTCTGATTGGTTGCTTTGGTTGTCAGTCATACGGCCTCTTGGGTGGTCCTTGTCCAATGAAAGCTGCTATGTAGTTCAGACCATAAATATGTAAGCGTAGATTCCTCATTCCACTGCTCCAGTCACGTCGGCGCGCCCGCCATCTTGCAATAGTCAGCGAGTCGTCACTCACAGTAAGAATCAATGATGCCACAACATTGCGCAGCTTCTGGTTGTGAAACCGCTGAGATTTAAAGTCCAGAAGAAATGGGATAACCTTTCACATGTGAGAATGTGTTGGTTTGTGTTTTTATATGTATTAACTTAATATTACATGTTTTGCTATGGTACTTTTAATGTTTTTACTTTTACTATGGTAACTTTTTAATGTCAGTGGATGCCTTCGTCTTGTTGTATTGTCTTAGTTTAGCAAACTCATCTGCTGAAGTCTATTTCATATATATATATTCATACATGCGTCTAACCACGGTTGCAGACGCTGTCAACTTGCTCTTGAATGTTCACAGACCGCTCCAATATGGTGGACAGCTTACTTATAGCGGCCCATTGAAACGGTCGCTAATGAGGCATCTATGTACATATATCTATGGTCCAACCTTCTGCCGTCAGTCTTAAGGTCTGGCTATCCGACACTAATAGCAAGTCTAGCTAGGTACCTGCATTTCCTTGGTGACATTTAATTAGCAGAATTCAACAGAATTAGAAAAACAAATGATATTCGAAACATTACAGAAAACAAAAACTACTAAAGAAAACATATCATTGAAATATTCAACGATCTCTGACGCCCCTGTTCATCGGTACATTATTACTAAGCCCAGCTAAATCTCATCTTGTGTTTGGTCAAGAGGGTCAGAAGGAAATAGCAGTGAGAAGCTACTTGCATGTGTTTTAACAGCAAAAAGTCCATCACAACAGTACTGACTCAGCCACTCTGCTTTCCTGCAAGTGAGACACAAATTGTAAATAAAACTGGTGTGAGTCAGAGGACCTGAAAATGCTGCAGTCTACATTAAATATAACATAAATCTATACCCTGCATTCACAAAAGTGCATAATTTTGTGTCAAGGGAACATTTTGTGCTAGATTGAGAGTTGTGTCTCGCATTACTCTCTCATTACTTTTTGCACTCACTTAATGCATTTTTTAAATCCAGTACAACGCAATGTTCTAATTTTACACTGCTAAATACTCTTATTAGGCCATGAGCTAGGACACTAAAATGTTGGATTATGCGGCATTCAGGGGAAGTTCTCTTTGACTTTCCTATTGTTCCCTTGAGTGAAGACGGATAACTTTGAACGAACATTCCATTGACATTAGCTGAAGAACGCTTGTTCATAACTTTAAAGGACCACTGAAGTGCCATGAAACGCGCAGCATTATTCAATGTGTTGACGTAGGAAGACAGGGTGGGACGTTAAACAGCTCCTCCCCTTTTTTTAAATAGCCAATAGCATTTTGTTTATATCACAGCTCGCCCAGAGCCGTTGAGCTCGCTAAAGCCGCAGTTTCCTCCTAATCTCTAACCATTTCTCCTCCTAATCTCCTCCATATCGCTTTAAAATATAGCATTCTGTGCAGAACTCAAATGAGTCCGATACGTTTTCTGGTCTGTGCCGATTCATGCATGTGATCCGCTTTGTGCTATCGTGTTTCTGGACCGGAGCAGACTGTGTGAGCGCTACAGCTGCACGATTAATCGTTAAAAGACCACAATCTCGATTCAAACACCCACGCAATCTTATTTCTAAATGACAACAACTCTGCTATGTCTATTACCATGGCTGTTTCACATCAGACGTGTCAACACTTGTGATGTGAAACAGGCTTTAAACCGAAGACTTTAGGGACTTTGGCTACCCTTTTAAAGTACGATCATCGCACTGCAACGTTCAAATCTGCTTTCGCGCTCCCCACAAGCTGCCATGTAAAATGTACAGATAAGCAGCTTCACAGTCTTTTCAACCACACATTTTATTTATGTATTACAAAAATTTAAATAGCAGGGGACAAATGTGTACTGGGATAAAAGTTTATAGTTTGGGTATGAACATTGATATCTAGCGATCAATATAGAGCAAATCACCTTTTCAAAGTGTTTTGACACTTGTATGTATTAATACATACAAGTCAACGCTTATTACGCCAGGAGGTGGCGACAAGAGACTGTTTAAATAAGTGTTTGTCATCGAATCATTAATTCAAGAGAATCATTCACAAATGCTGATTCATCCAATAACGTCTTTATGCATGAATTATATTTTTAATCATTTAATTCAAATTAAATGTATTTTATAAATAGACTGAAGCAAAGAACATTTTGTCAGAGAACCTCTGGTAAATTATATTATTTTTAGTTGTCTAAAGTTTTTCCGCAGAACCGTGGGAGAATAGTAATCTCAATTTTAAACCAAAAAAAAATTGTGATTCTCAATTTATCCAGAATCGTGCAGCTCTAGCGAGCGCTGCAGCAGTTCGCGTGACGCTAACGTAAAACCAGACTTAATTCGACCCAATGGAAAGCATATTTACACTGTCTGAATCATTCCCTATCCCCTATATAGTGCACTATGTGCCTTTCACCATGTAGAAAATAGTAAATGTCTGAAGAGTGACCGATTTTAGCCGCAGCTCCAGCGTCTGTTTATAATGTAGTGGGCGGGACGCTTTAGATTCCAGAGAGCATTTGATTGGACAGAAAATCTGATGAGATGTGAATGATGTCATCAAAATCATTGATCCATATTGGCAGAAGAGACTAATTTTTGAATGCTTATATCTTCTAAATGCAGATTTTGTCATTGTTTTTGAGCACACTAGCTTCTAGATACCAGTAAGGCTAACATATTCATATTAAAAGACAAAAAAAACAACAAAAAAAAACAACACAATTTAACAATCCTGTGAGGGATAGACGTACGATTTTACAATGGCACGCACTGTATAAAGGTCCTAGATCATGTAATTTTTTACAACTCACAACTTTCAAAACTTATTGTTAGACAACAGTACAATCCATTAAACGTACTGTATTCTATCCCTCACAGCCTTGTTTTCATTCCTGTCAAAAATTAAATGTGGCTCTACCCTGACTATAGACCCTCTCTCATAGAGATCTGCAGCTTGGAAGCCATAGCACCTTTATCTTCCCCGTGTGGCCGGGGAACAGATGTTCTTTTCAAAGCTCAGCTATACACGCTGACTTGCACTTGAGATTAAGGTGCTCCTCACTGCAGGGAACACAGTTTCTCTCTAATAAAGACCACCAGACAAGCTTCTGCTGGAGATCACAAGCTGAGATGTTTGCTTTAGATGCAAAGGTGGACTACTTTCATTTGTTTACCTGTTCTCTTGATGACTCGCTCAATTACTTCAACCTGCCTTCACCTATTTTCAGCACAGGCCACAAACAAACCACAACATATGCTAGTTTTCCTGAGGAATAATGGCAGAAGAACCTTCAAAGCGTATTTACAAACAACAAACTCTGAGCTGAAGAGCAGACCCACATTTTTTACCACAAGCTCGAATGCTAAAATAGAATATGCTGCAATCCACTGCACATACAGCAATAGTTCACACAAAAATGAACATTCTGTCATAGCAACCCTGTATGCCATTTTTTCCATGAAATGCAAATAGAATATTTGAGACCCACTTTTCTATCAGCCATGACATTTTGTTAGCCAAAACATGGAGTTAGCATTTTAGCACTTCTGGCTCCAGCGACCAGGGTTTTTTTTGAATGGGGTTTTGGGTTAAATGCCTGAAATAAGGTCTGTGATGAACACAAGCTCAAGATATTTTCATGTTTTATTTTACAACTTAAATACATTAGTAATGCTGCATTGTGATTTTTTAAAAGCTTTTACTTAAAAAAAAAAAAAAAAAAAAAAGCAGCTGCTAACAAGTGGCTAAAATAGAACTACAGAGGTTTTCAGGGAAATCAAACTTCATCACACTGAACAGTCAAAACTCATCTACTCACTAGTCCTCTTTTACAGCCTGGTTGTGTAATCACACTTGTGCAAACTATTCTAAAACAAACTTTCAGGGAAAATCAAGACTGAAAGAGTTGTTGGAAGCTTGACGTTGAAGGCATGTGATTCACGAGTTCACACTTACATATAATGTATAGAGAGTAAATTTAAATGCGTATTTGGCGTGCTGTCTGGGGGGAGGGCTTCAAGCTCGGAATTTGGCCCGAACCCAGAGTACCCCCCCGTGTATGTAAGTGGTTAGAACTAAAAAGGAGAAAAAGTGGAGGGATGCTGATAAACGGTCAACAAAACGGAGGTAAGACTGCTGCGTGTATATACACACCTCTTATTGTTGATTAGCTGAGTGCTCTCCACCGGAGTCAATTATCTGAACATGCTCCTCCCGAACCTTGTTAAAACACCATCATTTGTGGTGTAGTTCATTTATAGTCTTTAGGTTTTATATGTTTATATAATTTTTAGCTTTTTACTTCTGGAGATTGTATTTAGGCATCAAAATTCATAAACCTTGTGTTCATTTGTGAAGATTATCGTGATAAACTTTTGTTGGTCACAGAGCTTACTTCCTGCAATAATCCTATTGGGTTTTTGTCAAGGGAACCAGGTTGATGCTAACTTCTGGGTTGGCCTACAAAAAGACATCACTGCAGCACTCTATTGCAATTTAATTTTCAAACAAAATTCAAGAACACTCCCCTCATCCTCCATTGGTCAGACAAACAGATAGGCTAGTCCCACCTCCAACTCAGCCCATTGGTCGAGCCAATATAATTTTATCGAGCCAAACTGCATATAGCACCCATTTTTCATCGGTTAGATACTCAACCTATAAACTGCAAAGTTTGATATTTAAGGGACAGCTGACCTAAATATTTTACTTACCATTATGTTGTTCAAAACCTACATGCATTTTTGTCTTCTGAAGAACACAAAATAAGTCATTCTGAAGAACATTGGGATCCAAACAACATTGGAACGTATGAACTTCCATTGTGTGGAATAAGAAAAAATAAAGTCACACAGGTTTGGAACAACATGAAGGCGAGTAAATTACATTCTTTAAACTTGGATATGAGAACATTTTCAACACCTCAAGAGTTTTGATATTGGTCGATGTTGACAGAAACCTATGTTTTACAAATGGTAAAGGATACTTCCATTCCACAAGGCTGATACAGGCCCGGCGGATGGGGTTGTTGAGGTTGAGGCAGAAGAGTGCTCTCTGCGGCCGCGTGTTGGCCGAACTGCCCTGTTTTTTGCTCTTGGCATACTGCTGCCGCTTCTTCTGGGCCAGCGAGCCGGCCGGTACCACTGAAGGTACAGGCACGGAGACTGCGGGGGGCGCGGCAGGAGTCGCAGCAGGGCCGTTGGCGCTCATGGTGCGGGCGTGGACCTGAGCAGGGCGTCCACCAGCATGGGCCTGCCAGGGGAGAGGGCACAGGGGTGGGCGCTGGAGCAGAGGGTCTCACCAACAGGCTGGCACGTCACCAGAGAGAGGGACTCTGGTACTGCTGGCATAATTTGCCTCTGTAAAAGATAGAGAGGAGAGTAAGAGGATGCGTGTGGTCTGAGAGAGAGAACACAAGAAAGCGCAGAGAATATAGTGGGAGGCTGTGCAGTGACTTCCTTCACCGCTACATTATATTATGCAACAATGTGGGTGTAAGACTAAAAGATGCATACAGTATGTCTTTGGGTCTAAAGGCCAGTGTCTCAACCAAGCTTTGTGAGGAGTCCAACGTGTGAAAGACGTGGGCCTAAACATAAAAACTATATTTAAAAGGAATAGCTTACCTAAATATGAAAATTATGTTATTATTTACTCACTTTCATGTTGAAAATCACCATAAAAGTGGCCCTTAGGACTCAAAGACTATATTTTATGCTTTATTAAAGAGGATTAAACCAAAATGTAAGTCGTTATTAGTTAATGCATTAACTAGCAATGAGCAATACATCTGAAATATATATATATATATATATATATATATATATATATATAAATATATATAATAACATCAATGTATTGGCAAATATTGAAATTAACATTAATGAAGATTGTTAAATGTTTAAAGGAGCATTTTTCATTGTTAGTTCATAACTAATGTTTAAAATGGAACCTTACTGTAAAGTATTAAAGGGATATTTTATGCAAAAATGAAAAGTCTGTCATTAATTATGTCATTCCAAACCCGTACAACTTTTGTTCATCTTCTGGAAAACACAAAAATGAAGACATTTTTGAAGAAATCCGAGCGCTTTCTGTACCAGCTACGCAACTACTACTTTGTTTCAAAACGTTCATAAAGAGATCGTAAAATTAATCCATATGAATTAAGCAGTTCAGTCCAAATTTTCTGACACTTGATAGCTTTATAAACAGATTTAATTTAGGCTTTTATTCACATCAGTTGTGGTTAACGTAAGCTCAAGCATGTTCACTTGATGTGTGAGAACCAATGAGGTTCATTCTCTTGTTACGCAGCACGTTTTTGAGCTTCAGCAAGAACCAATGAGGTTCATTCTAGTGTTACGCAGCGTTGAACCCACCTTTGAGCTTCAGCAAGAACCAATGAGATTCATTCTCTTGTTACCCACACTTTGAGCTTCAGCAAGAACCAATGAGGTTCATTCTAGTGTTACGCAGCACGTTTGAGCTTCAGCAAGAACCAATGAGGTTCATTCTCGTGTTACGTTACGCTTGAGCTTCAGCAAGAACCAATGAGATTCATTCTCTTGTTACGCAGCACCTTTGAGCTTCAGCAAGAACCAATGAGGTTCATTCTTGTGTTACGCAGCACGTTTTTGAGCTTCAGCAAGAACCAATGAGGTTCATTCTAGTGTTACGCAGCACATTTGAGCTTCAGCGAGAACCAATGAGGTTCATTCTCATGTTACGCACCATTCAGCAAGAACCAATGAGGTTCATTCTTGTGTTACACAGCACATTTGAGCTTCAGCAAGAACCACTGAGGTTCATTCTCGTGTTACGCAGGACGTTTAAGCTTCGTGTTACGCAGTACATTTGTGCTTCAATTTTAATATGTGAAAAGCCTAAATTCAATCTGTTAATCATATAAAATGATCGTATCTCTTCAGAAAATTTAGACTAAACTTCTCATTTCATATGGATTAGTTTACGATCTATGAACATTTTGAAGCGTCAAAGTGGTAGTTGTGTAGCTGTCAATGAAGGGCCAGAAAATCTCTCAGATTTCATTAAAAAGATCTTCATTTGTGTTCCGAAATAGTAATTAATGACAGAATTTTACTTTGAACTTTAGGTTCAACTATCCCTTTTAACTTTATTCTACATATCTGAACTGCCTTATGATACATGGCAAAAGGCATTTGCCATCAAACTTGTCACAATATGATACTGATCAAATCTAAAATAAAATAAAAAATACAAAATACAAAATCAAAACCATGAAACCAGCAGCATCTAATTCTGAAAAGTCTAAGGAAGTGCAACAAGACTACGAGGACCATATGCAATGTGCCAGGTGTAAACTAAAAATATCATACAATTTCTCATAAACACAAGACAGAAGCTTAAAGCAAACCAGGGCAGCAAAAAAAGAAAGGCAAAGCATGCTTCTTAAATGACAGAGGTATTATTAGGATAATGTCACAAAAAAGTTACAGCCTGTGGAAAAATCAATGCGTGTAGCGTGACCCAATGAAAACCAGCCTGCAAATAGATGCATTGTGGCAGAGAATCACACTAGCAACATCCCCACAAACAAACAGACATTATCCGCAAACAACAGCAAAGAAAATCATCATCTGCATTCAAACA
>CM031953.1:24527408-24567408 GCA_018749465.1 Paracanthobrama guichenoti
GTTGCATCTTCCTCTTTATGATGCGCCAAATGTTTTCTATGGGTGAAAGATCTGGACTGCAGGCTGGCCATTTCAGTACCCGGATCCTTCTTCTACGCAGCCATGATGTTGTAATTGATGCAGGATGTGGTCTGGCATTGTCATGTTGGAAAATGCAAGGTCTTCCCTGAAAGAGACGACGTCTGGATGGGAGCATATGTTGTTCTAGAACTTGGATATACCTTTCAGCATTGATGGTGCCTTTCCAGATGTGTAAGCTGCCCATGCCACACGCACTCATGAACCCCATCCCATCAGAGATGCAGGCTTCTGAACTGAGCGCTGAGAACACCTTGGGTTGTCCTTGTCCTCTTCAGTCCGGATGACATGGCATTCCAGTTTTCCAAAAAGAACTTCAAATTTTGATTGGTCTGACCACAGAACAGTTTTCCACTTTGCCACAGTCCATTTTAAATGAGCCTTGGCCCAGAGAAAACGCCTGCGCTTCTGGATCATGTTTAGATATGGCTTCTTTTTTGACCTGTAGAGTTTTAGCTGGCAACGGCGAATGGCACGGTGGATTGTGTTCACCGACAATGTTTTCTGGAAGTATTCCTGAGCCCATGTTGTGATTTCCATTACAGTAGCATTCCTGTATGTGATGCAGTGCCGTCTAAGAGCCCGAAGATCACGGGCATCCAGTATGGTTTTCCGGCCTTGACCCTTACGCACAGAGATTGTTCCAGATTCTCTGAATCTTTGGATGATATTATGCACTGTAGATGATGATAACTTCAAACTCTTTGCAATTTTTCTCTGAGAAACTCCTTTCTGATATTGCTCCAGTATTTTTGGCCGCAGCATTGGGGGAATTGGTGATCCTCTGCCCATCTTGACTTCTGAGAGACACTGCCACTCTGAGAGGCTCTTTTTATACCCAATCATGTTGCCAATTGACCTAATAAGTTGCAAATTGGTCCTCCAGCTGTTCCTTATATGTACATTTAACTTTTCCGGCCTCTTATTGCTACCTGTCCCAACTTTTTTGGAATGTGTAGCTCTCATGAAATCCAAAATGAGCCAATATTTGGCATGACATTTCAAAATGTCTCACTTTCAACATTTGATATGTTATCTATATTCTATTGTGAATAAAATATAAATTTATGAGATTTGTAAATTATTGCATTCCTTTTTTATTCACAATTTGTACAGTGTCCCAACTTTTTTGGAATCGGGTTTGTATATATATGTGTATATACTCATTATTTGAACAGTGTTAAAGTCCCAGTGAACCGGAGGTAGCAGTGAGTTTTCTTCAGTGCTGTGACGTATTTCCAGGTGAAACAGAATAATGAACAGAGGGCAGGGTTTGACTTCAGCGCTCCTCCTCCATCTCTCGCTCATAGCAGACTAACGGTTGGAGGGGAGTGGTAACGCATTTTCAAACCTAAGCCGTCAAACTCTGAGAAGGAACACCGTTTCCAGACCGGAAGTTACTTTTCAGATTTTGATTAAAGATTACCGTGACAAACAGTTTTTTTCTGTGTATTAACTTGCACGGATTAATTGTTCACCCTAAGACCTGTAATGTGTGCTAACAAAGTAAATAGGGTCAGTTTTGATTTCATGAGGACTTTAAATTATTTAACTGCTCAAATAATGAGGCCACTCAGCATAGCATTTGTCTTTGCCTTTGGTTCTGTCCTTCTCTCTCTTTTTCTCTCACTATCTCTCTTCTTCTCTTTCTACCTGCATTCATCCCTGTTTGCCTCTCTAACTGCTGAAGTGAAGCTCATATATCATCAGAGGTATCTGTTGGCAGCAGTGAGAGCCACGCTTGTGTCACGGGGTTCTTTACCAGTAGCATGCTGTGTTTTCGCTTCAGACAATTAACACTTATTTTGTGAGAGTCAGCAATATTAAAATTGTGTGGTTTGTTGAGGAGAGGTGTGCTTTTGCTTTTCTAATTCATCAGACTTACATAGCTCAAAAGTTTGGGGTACGATATTTTAAGTCTTATGCTCACCAAAGCTGTATTTATTTGATCAAAAAGACAGTAAAAACAGCAATATTGCAAAATATTATTGTAATTGATAATAGCTGTGTTCTATTTTAATATATTTTCAAATGTAATTTATTCCTGTGATCAAAGCTGAATTTTCAGCATCATTACTCCAGTCTTCAGTGTCATGATCCTTCAGAAATCATTCTGATATGATGATTTGATGATCAAGAAACATTTATGATTATTAATGTTGAAGACAGTTGCATCATCTGAATCAACTTTATTGGATCTGAATCTTATTATAGAATCTTATTTTTTTTTCAGGATTCAAGTAAACCTTATATGTTGCGGGGACAATATCCCCACAAAGATGGCAATATCCGAAATCCTTGTACTTGTGTGGACATGTTTTGGTCTCCATGAAGAAAACAGCTTATAAATCATACTAAGTGATGTTTTCTAAAAATGTAAAAATGCATGTTTTCAGTTTTGTACAGTGTCTATGACCTGTCCCCATCAAACATGAAAATCCAATGTGTGTGTGTGTGTGTGTGTGTGTGTGTGTGTGTGTTGTGTAGGTTTAGGGTAAAAGAATACTGATTGGTAGGTTTAAAATCATTAGTGTTAGGGTTAAGAAAATATAAAACAGTTTGTACAGTATGAAAATCATTACGTGTGTGGTGTGTGTCCACATGTGTGTGTGAAAACATGTGTGTGGATGTGTGTGTGTGTGTGTGTGTGTGTGTGCGTGCATGCATGTTTTTGTGACATATCAGGACACAAGTGTGGACACAGTACACATGTGTGTAATGACATGGGTATAGGTATTACAAGGAGAGGGTGACTTATGAGGACATTACCCATGTCTCCATTTTTCAAAAGGCTTATAAATCATACAGAATGAGTTTTTTTGGGAGAAAGTAAAAATGTGCAGTTTCCTGTGATGGGTAGGTTTAGGGGTAGTGTAGGGGGATAGAAAATACAGTTTGTACGGTATAAAGAACAATTACGCCTATGGAATGTCCCCACAATTCACAAAACCAAACGTGTGTGTGTGTGTGTGTGTGTGTGTGTGTGTGTGTGTGTGGTCCTGGTATTCCCTACATTATGGAGACCAAATGTCCTCACAAGGATAGTGGTACAGATACCAGTAAGTTTTGACCTTATGGGAAAGTAAAAAAAAAATGTTTGGTCTTCATGAGGAAAACAGCTTATGAATCATAGTAAAAATGCAGAAAGCATACTGATTGGTAGGTTTAGGGGTAGTGTTAGGGTTAAGAGAATATACAGTTTGTACAGTATAAAAATCATGTCTATGGGAAGTCCACATAAAACATGGAAACCGTGTGTGTGTGTGCGTGTGCGTGCGTGTGTGTGTGTGTGTGTGTGTGCGTGTTGAAGTGAGACAGGTGTGGAGAGCCTTTAAAGTCAGTTATGTTGCCAGCTTCATCCCCAGCATCCTCACAACTTCCTAACCTTCAGATTCTCTCACTCACTCTCTCCCCATGCCTGCCTATCTCTGTTTCATGCATATTTTGTTTCTCTATGGTATTCATGTGTCCTTTATTTCTCATTAGTTAAATCCCTTCATTTCATTTCTGTGTATTTTCCTTCTAATATTACTTTGCACAGAATAACACACTGCTAAATGTTTCCGCCCCATCAGGCTGGAGCACGCAATCCTTCCACCTAGTTGGCTGCACTCTGAGTGACTGACAGCTGTAGATAACTGATAGCTGACCACCCCTCCCCCTTGGGTGCTGAGGCTAAGTGCTATGTCGCTGTAGCAACCACAGAGTGACTTATGGGTAATCGAGTGAGCACGAAGGAGCTGACTTATCCCTCAAGGAGCATCTGGCATTAAAATCAAGTCTATCTCTGTAGCATAGGCTGCTTGTGTTTGTGAATCTGACAAAAGTTGTCAAAAACATATCTGGGTCACATTTCACCCTAAAATCATAAGGTGGAACATTTATATTTTTATGTACTACTTTCTTTCTTTTTGCACTTTTTAGACATTCATTTCTTGTAAATTAAGCACTTTTCCATCTCAGTTGTCATTAAGGTAATAATAATAAAAATAAAAAAACACTCCAATTACTGAAAAATATGTAATTTATTTTACATCATGGCAATTTATGCTGATTTAAATAAAATAATAAATATTAAAAATATGTATTTTATATGTAATAAATAAGTAGAGTATAAAGAAGTTTAGTGTATCAATATAATTATAAGCATATATATATATATATATATAGTTCATTTAACGGATAGTTCACCCAAAAATGAAAAATTATCCCATGATTTACTCACTAAGTCATCCTAGGTGTTTATACCATTCTTCTTTCAGACGAATACAGTCAGAGTTATATTAAAAAGTCCTGGCTAATCCAAACTTTATAATGGTAGTAATTGTTGCTCTGTTTATGAAGTCCATAAAAGAGCATCTATCCATCATATAACTGCTCCATACGGCTCCGGGGGGTTAATAAAGGCCTTCTGAAGTGAAGCGATGTGTTTGTGTAAAAAAAATATCCATATTTAAAACTTTATTAAGTGAAGTTTCGGCTGATCGCCTTCCATGGAAAAAGTGTTAAAAGTACCTCTCGCTGTTCAAAATGCTTACGCTACCAGTTAAACATTTACACTTTTTCCATGGAAGGCGATCGGCCGAAACGTTACTTAATAAAGTCTGGTCCCCATAACGTAGGGAATACCAGAACCACACACACACACACACACACACACACACACACACACACACACACACACACACACATTATTTGATGGACAGATGCGTTTTTTATGGACTTCAAAAACAAAAGCTTGGATTAGCCAGGATATATATATATATAAGTGTTTATTTTTTTATTTTTTTTTAATGAACTTATACTATATGCGGAGAGCATTCACTCAGTATCGTCATCTCATTTTTGACCGAAGTGGCTTTTAGAGGCTTTTGCATCTGAACTCATCATATATATATATATATATATATATATATATATATATATATATATATATATATATATATATATATATATATATATATATATATATATATATATATATATATATTTTTTTTTTTTTTTTTTTTTTTTTTTGTGAGATTTTCCAATGTGTGTCTAGTCATGTAAAAATATTCATACAAGACTGTATACTTGCTTTCAGTCTGTATGCACTCTATATACAGTCACATTTGTATGTGTTGGAGAATGTGAATATTAGCATCTATTTCAGCAGGGTGGTGTTATTTAATATATCCCAAGGACTTCACTGGCGTGGATTCAGTGCAGCTAACACCTAGGTCTCCTAGAGCGCATTGTGTGGCGCTATGTTAAGTTATGATTTTAACTGTTGTTGTAGTCTGTGCCGTTTGCTGCCAAAGAAAGTAAAAATAGAAACAGTCATGCACCCTGAATGTACATTCCCTTCAGGAGGTGAGGGACCACGGACCTCCCTGATTGGCTGACATGTGTCACATGGGCATGGGTTCTCAGGCTAGGATTGGGTCACACATTTTGGAGCAGTTTGATGACAAGTGCTTCTGACTGGGATGGAAAGCCCAGAGGAGATACTGCTTACTCAGAGATAGAGCGAGAGAGAATGGAAGGGGGAAAAAGGGACAGCGGAGGGGGCGGAGACTAACATTATGACATCAAAATGGCATTCTGAGAATTGATATTACACACGCCAAGATTTAAGCTGTGCATTTCATATACCTGTGTATTTTGTGGACTGGAAAAAGAAACCTTTTCCTTTTGTTTTATGATTGATGTATTTAATCAATATTATTTGATTTAGAAACCTATATTAGCTATGATAGACATTTGTGTATTTTATTTTCATGATGTTTTTGATAACAATAATGAATGGTGTTAAAATAATATATTATACAATTTTTAATTTACTTAACTTTTTAATTATTTTCCCCCATACTTTTTGATACTTGAAAACTCATTCATTGTAATTATTACATAAAGTAATAAAATAAAATAATAATGAGATGGTTCTGGGATCTATGACAAGTACAGTATGTATGGATGCTAACACTGGATTTCATTCTTCCACACCTTCCCTCAAGACATTCTAGTCCTTGTCTAATTGTGTGTGACAGGGATGCAGTAAAATGACATCACAGCATTCAAAATCCAACACGTGGCATCAGATGGCAGAATCTGACATGTGACATAACTGGTCAACCTAAGCATGACATTGCAGAGGGCCGGGCCGAGTCATGTGCTCATTGTGCAAACACTGCCAGCTGTGTTGATTCATGCCAAATGTGTGCGCTAGACAGACACCACATGATATCATAAGCTAATTTCAGAACCACTTTTATCGTTGTACTACTATAATTGTATTACTCCAAACATGCCATTTTAAGGGAAAGTTCGCCAAAACGGGAATCATCTGCTTTTTTGCATGAATGGCTTCTCAGATGTCTTCATCATAGTCATAACAGTGATTCAAACAATAAAGAATCTTGGTTAAAATGTATATTAATATTAATTAATGTATATTTATTAAGTGTATAATACATATACTTATAATACATATATATAAGTGTATAATACCATATACCTGTGGTGTGACATTCATTTTAATAAAAATACATTCTATACATAAAAACTGAATGAAAAATACTTATAAAAGACTTAGAATTTTTTGTATTAGTTTATTAGTACAGAAGCATGTCACACTACTTGACATGTCAAGAACCACCCAACAATATTGTTATAAATAGCACATATCAAAACAATTTTTTTTTTTTTTTCAAAAGAATATGAGTTGTTAAAATGAGTTGCTGTTCCATATGTAGACGTCAATGGTCCAGCTCGATTTTATGTTGCAGTTGCGTCCTCTAGTGGTAATATTGAGAAATAGCAGGAATTTGTTGGCAATGCACGATAGACAACAGTGAATGAACAACATAGATATTCACCATCATACATTAGTTATCAGTATCACCCTGTTATCAGTATCCTCACAGATGCTTTTTTTCTTTTATCTCACAGCTTTTTTTGAGAATTTGAGAATCATAGCGACCTGATACTGGCCCACATAGGCCTTTGGCTCTCCTTTATATTGTTAACTATATTCTAAATAAACTACAAAAACTATATATTTCTTTTGTCCTGTTTTGTCCTCATTCTTATAGTTCCCTCTCACCTGACTCAAAAGCTCATTCATTATGCAGCTCATTATGCGTTTCTTTGTCTTCTCAGCTGTGAATCACAGCATTATTCATGATCGTTCATGCCCCTTGGCATATGGGCTTTGTAAACAAAAGGTGTCTTACAAAATTTAAATCAATATATTGTTTTTTTTGTGAATGACTAGGTACAATGATTTTCAAAAACTCTATGCAACAACATCAATTAGTCAAAAGTCTTGTGGACACATGTACTATGTGTTTTGTGGCCTTATTTCAGTGACTTAGTTACATTTTTAGTTTTAGACTTAGTTACAGTTTTTTTTTTTTTTTAACCACACATAAATGTTATTCTCTCAAAAATACAAGCATGTACATACATGTTGCTCATATTATGGTAGCCCAGTGCTGAATACAGAGTAATGACACTTTTGCCATTAATATGTTTATAAGCAACTGAAAAAAGCACAAATGTCAGAGCATGTCAAAACTTCTAGAGGGCCCCAAAACTGTGCAGACCCGTAGGGGTTAATTTTATGTATCATGTGTATTTAATTTCTTCATATTCCTGTGCTCTTTATATATTGATGTATTTTATTCAATTGTGAGTTTTCTGTATTTATTTCTAATTCTGGAGTCTCCCCAACAGAAATGAACATTTTCTCCTCCCTGTCTAATATGAGTCAGTGGATTATTCTAGATTGTACCATGTAACAGCTGCAGATGGAAAGGTCTCTAATCCCTGAGAAGAGCCACAACAGCCATTTGACATCCACTAGACATGCTATCACACACAGACAGAGTAGTAGATTTACTCTCTCTCTCTCTCTCTCTCTCTCTCTCTCTCTCTAACCCATCCCACTCTTTTTTCCATTGTGATTTCACAAATTCCACCAGATGGCAATACAATTCTTCAACATTAATCTTATTTCATTTTTAAATATCATTAATAGACTTATTTAACAATCAGCGTTAAACAATACATTTACAAAATATAAAAAAAAATACATGTTACTCTATCACCAATTATAGAGAACAGATCAAATCTGTCCAATATAAACTAGCCTCTGCACATCGGTAATGAGACATTTCCAGTGATGATATATTATTAATCTTTTTAACTGCCAGCAACTTAAACAGATATATAAATAATTAAACCATTGGAAAACAAAATGTTTAAAGTTTAATTGAGAGCACACATTTGATTTCTTAGATTTTATTTGAGTTCTGTTATTTCATATATATATATATATATTGTGTCATAAAACTTAAAGGTGCACTATGTAACTTTTCCGTCCGCTAGAGGTCGCCTGTTCAAAACAAAGGCATAGTTTGATGACGCCAAGCTTGAGCGTAGAATCTTGGGACATGTGGTCTTGACCTCACAGCCGGTGGAAAAGAATCGGGATAGGACTCGGACAGAAATCATGTTCACGGATGCGATTATTAACGTTACTGTAGTATGAAGCAGAGCAGAGAACTTTACATCTGAGGCGTTTAAAGACTCCATCTGTCCATTGTTTATTTCTAAAGAAACACGATAATGTATAAAAGGCTCTATCTTACACTATCACCCCGTAGAAGCTGTTTTTGTAAAAATAGGCTAACGATTGCGTCATAACCACGCGACTCTGTCGCACAGTAGAGCAATTACCGTACAGACCCGTATAGACAGGAGGAGAAGCTCGCAGGCAATCTTTTACTGTCTATGAGGCAATCGGGGGGACGTGGAGGCATAAAGTCAAGGGAGAAGCCCATAGAGAGCCAAAATCTCTGCAAGATTCGGTGATTCAGATTTGACTTTGCACAACTACTAGAAGATGTACAACTGTCAGACAGGTTGCTCACGTCACATCTACGCAGTACGCTCAGCCATCAGGATGTGAGTGCTTCTAACTGACTTCACTTTTCTCCGTTGAAGTCTTTTACATTTCACTGCCGGTTGTATATTCTGTATATAACTGTGTATGTGACAAATAAAACTCTTGAATCTTGAATCTTGAAGTCTATGGGGTCGCTGTGTCCATTTCTTTTACTGTCTATGGTTAAAATAGCAATTTTCTCACGGTTTAAAAATACAGTTGGAAACATTTGGGATATTGTAAGTACTCAGTATCATTCAGGCTGATCTTTTTTTTTCTTCTCTCGTTTTGTGAAGAGTGACATTACAAGGTAATAAAAAAATTACAATTAAAATACATGCGTCTATTTACCACGTTTGTCCCCGGTTTCACAGACGAGGCTTAAGCTTAGGCTAAGCCCTGTCTTTGAAACCGGGCCTTGGTCTTTTAATGTCTTAAAGACTTGGTCTTAGTACATAAAGCACATTAAGCGATTTCACATTTATCTTTTTAGAATGTTCCTATTCTTTGCATTTCTACAGCAGCGCATGACAGATTTACAGGCAAATAAAGTCAGTTCTGCAAAGTTATGGTCTGATCTATTCTTTTATTGTTATATATTTCAATGTTTCAACAGCAACACAAAATCCTTTTTTTGTGTTTTATAAAGGGTTGTTTTGCCCTACATAAAACACAAAACCTTTTTTTCCTCTTACCTGTTAGAATTAGTTTTCAGGCAGATGAAAAGATACTTAATAGTGACTAGGAATGAGCAATGTTCTCACTTTTTTTGCCCCTCACCCTTTTGCATCCCTGATTAAAGATGCTATAAGTAGAATTCAGACACCCGTTATTAGCGACAATGGTGGCCGTTAAGTGAACTGCAGCCAGAAATGATTCCTCGTGCTCGCTTGCACTCGTGCCGTACATGAGATTGTGATTCAAGTGATTCAATGCCCCGATATACTCACAGTGGAGTTATTTTTTGTTCTTTGCTTAGAAGGAAAAAGAAGTTGGATTATGATATACCTGCAGCAAGTTAACGAACACCCTGATGCCGTCCACGCTGCTGAAAATGACGTTTAGATGAATATGGTGTTTCCTCTGAATAACAAAATAAACACAACAAAAATGACAGTGGTGAGAAAGCAGCAGTTAATTAAGAAAACATCTGATCATAGCGATGTGGATATGTTTGCACCAGCTCAGCAATTCACCAGCATCATGTCGACAGATGAGGTAATTCAAATTACACTGTTATTACAGTTTGATGATGAAGTATATTTGAGACTATATAGACAGTATATCTGGCTATGTGTGAATATAGTTTGAACTAACCCATATAACCATGACACATTGACATTACAGTACAGCTCTTTCGACATTATCCTGGACATTTATTGTACTCGTTTGAACAGGCGCATAAACATCTTTTTGATTTTCCCGGCAAAAACGTCCTGCAGATAAAATGTACAGGCTTTAGATTTTTAAGTTTTGCACACATTGGCGATAAACAAACGATTAATACATGAAATTTCTTATAGCCCCTTTAACAGCAAATCAGACATAAACTAGATTATGAATGAAAGATAATTCATTTATTAATTTTGGATCATGTCAATTTCAACATTTACTAATACATTTTTAAAATCAAAAGTTGCATTCGTTATCATTTGTTAAAATATCGTGAACTAACATGAACAAACAAATAATTTTATTTTTAACCAACATTAACAAAAGATGAATAAATGCTGTAAAATATATTGATAATTGATATATCATTTTAGCTAATGAATGAATGTAATAACATTAACAAATGAGATCTTATTGTAAAGTGTTACCCACAGATCTTTTTTTTTTTTTAATCATAAATAAAAAAATAAAAATAAAAAAACATAAATTCTTGGTCCAGAAGTACATACAAATCAGTTTTAATAATCCTAATTAAGGATATACCATAGACATCTATTGTTTGTATATAAAACTAATTGCATTTTTTTAAAAATCCCCATATATATATATATTTATATATTTATTCTGGCCACAATTTTATCCCTAAACTGTAGCTGATTAAAGCCCAACACGCACACACACGTCCTTTATCATCTCAAATGACTGAGGCGCATCTTTAATCTGGTAATGAGTTTAGATCCAGCAGCCAAAGGTCATAATGAGTGATTCCACCTCTCCCTCTCTCTCTCTCTCTCTCTCTCTCTCTCTCTCTCTCTCTCTCTCTCTCTCTCTCTCTCTCTCTCCCCCTCGGTTTCTCTCAATCTCTCTCTTCTCGGCACACACCCACTTTCTCCTTCACAGCCAATGCACATTGCCTCTCGACCTGTGTTGCACACTATAAAGTGTGTGTATGTGCGCTGGCATAAAGCAGCCTCCCTCTCCTCTCCTCCTCCTTTTCTGTCTCTCACAGACACGCAACCAGTGCTCTCCTCAACCTCATTCTCTCCTTTCGTTCTGTGGTGCTGTTAGGCTGAACCCATGGAGGACTACCACAAACCAGACCAGCAGACCGTGCAGGCGCTGAGAAACATTGCCAACCGCCTCCGAATCAACTCTATCAAAGCCACCACCGCAGTGGGCAACGGGTAAGAGTTGCTACAGTTTCTGCAAATACCTGTTTTTTTTTTTATGTGACTTATCTGAACAGACAGACAGACAGACAGACAGACAGACTGACTGACTGAGAGATAGATAGATAGACAGGCAGACAGACCGACAGGAAGGCAGGCAGGCAGACAGACAGACAGATAGAAGGACAGACAGACAGACTGACTGAGAGATAGATAGATAGACAGGCAGACAGGCAGGCAGGCAGACAGACAGGGAGGCAGACAGACAGACAGACAGACAGACAGACAGACAGACAGACAGACAGACAGACAGACAGATAGATAGATAGATAGATAGATAGATAGATAGATAGATAGATAGATAGATAGATAGATAGATAGATAGATAGATAGATAGATAGATAGATAGATAGATAGATAGATAGATAGATAGATAGATAGATAGATAGATAGATAGATAGATAGATAGATAGACTGTTGTGTGTTCACACCCTTATGCAAGGCATAATCTTTGTCCTCAAAACCTCAGTAGACAGATGGTGAGATGATGCTGCTAGAAAATGGACAAATTAAATTTTATTTTGGATTTTTATGAGGTTTTTCTATATATATATATATATATATATATATATATATATATATATATATATATATATATATATATATATATATATTTTTTTTTTTTTTTTTGTATTAATATGTACATTGCAGCCTGTATAAAGTGAGCTTAAAATACCATATCTGAACTATTTTACTTTATTTTACCAGTTTTTAACAGCAGCTATACTTCCTGTGGGATAGATTTTCTTATTATTATTAATAATAATAATAATTTTTACAGCAATGCAATTGCAGCTAGTTCTTTTCAGCTTGAGACAATTAAGAGGGTTGTGTTATGGAATACAACTGTAATCAATAGTCTTTTGCAATGTTTGAGTACTAAATACTTAATAATAATAGTAACTATATTTCACAATGCACAATTCTTCTTTTGTGATTTCTATTGTTAATCATATGTAATGCTTCATTGAAAAATCTTTTAGTTTGGCTCATTTTCTTTATTTCATGCATAAATAAAACATTAGCATCTGATTTTTCACAGAAAATAAATCATCTGTAATTATTAAAAACATCTAAATGTATGATTTGAAACGAAAACGTCATACGTTTACAGGTTTATAAGACGGGTGCATGAAGATGATCATTGTTTTTCATAACCATTGTTTCATACACATGTGAAATTGCATGATCTTTCCTCTAGGCAAAGCATGTTTTCTAATGGTACTGCTGAGCTGTTATGTAAACTGCCGCATGAATTCAAATGCGCAGTTATTCATATCTGAGCATAATATTAAATTGCATTTTAAAACACTAATTTGACAGGTGAATATTTGATGTGATACAGCGTCTGTCTCACAGCATGTGCTGTCTTTGACCTAATCTTGAAGCAGACGGCTGTTAGTGGGTGGTATGATTGCTCAAAGCTTTAGATTATGCCACAAGTGTGATGCCGGTGGGGCATCCTGGATTAAACATCACCTTTGGCGTCCTTTTGGATAGAAAGTCACTAATTGTCTTATTCAAACCTGACAAGCTCAATTATTTGTCTTTTGTGTGTGTGTGTGTGTGTGTGTGTGTGTGTGATAACAATGTCTAAATGATTAGTTAAATATGAAACTACCTCTTCTTTACCGATCTCTTTCCACTTTTATTCGTCAGGCATCCAACATCATGCTGCAGTGTGGCAGAGATCATGTCTGTGCTTTTCTTCCATACTATGAAGTACAGGCCAGATGACCCCAAGAACCCCAACAATGACCGATTCATCCTGTCCAAGGTGAGGCTGCAAGAGAAGAGACTCAACTAACTGGGATTATTCAAGTGTCAGGTTTAATATTTCAAGTTTAAACCAAGATGACAGTAAGTCAGGAGAATTAGTCTCTTTACAAAAAGTACTGTGCCAGTATCAGTGATGGTAATACCATTGCACTTTAAAATAGTGCTACTGAATTATTAACATATCTCTATTAACATATGAATTATTAACATATCTATATACAAATGGAATTTTACATTGAACTCCAAGATACATTGACGAATACCATAGTATTATGGTTGCAAATGCCAAAATACATGGTACAAAGCATGGCACTACTATTTTTTAAATTTACTCAATTTGTGTGCAAAATGATGGACATGCTAGTCAGTTATAGTTATATACACAATGATCTTATTAGCCATGACTACCCAAAATAAAACGATAATAAACATAGCTAATTTTACTATGAGTTCCATGAGAAATACATAAAAGAATCCAAGATATAATAAGCCTATAATATAATATGTAATAAAAAAATTATAAATATAAATAATATAATATTAAATAAAAATAATAATATAATATAATAATACAGGGCTATGCTAAATATGTTTATTAGTTTTTTAAGGTTGGTTAGTAATTGTTGGATAATTTCATAATGGTGGTAATATAAATAAAATAATATATTAATAATTTAAATATAAAATTAAATAAATAATTGATATTTTTATAATAAATATTATATTATTATATTACAGGCCTATGCTAAACAGGTTTATCAGTTGTTAAACAGTTTTAAAAAAATTAAGTAATTGTTTGATAATTGCATAATGGTGGTAATATAAATACAATTAAATATAAATAATATAATAAAATGGAAAAAATAGTATAATATATATTTTTAAGCTGTTAAGTAATTGTTGGATAATTGCATAAAGTGGTAGTATAATATAATATAAACAATAAAATCCAAATATAATATAATTAATATAATATAATATAATATAATATAATATAATATAATATAATATAATATAATATAATATAATATAATATAATATAATATAATATAATATAATATAATATAATATAATACAGGGCTATGCTAAATATTTTTATCAATTGTTAAACCGTCCTTTTAATTTAAGTAATTGTTGGATAGTTGCATAATGGTGGCATTGTGGTTGATCCATAGATTTTAATTAATTCATTAATTAATTTTTGGTCCACAGGGTCATGCGGCTCCTGTGCTGTACTCTGTGTGGGTGGAGATCGGCTTCCTGAAAGAGTCTGAGCTCATGAGCATGTGTCAGGTCGACTCCACACTGGAGGGACACCCCACACCCGTGAGTGACACACACACGCACGCACGCACGCACGCACGCACGCACACACACACACACACACACACACACACACACGCACGCACGCACGCACACACACACACACACACACAATCCTCTAAGATCAGGTGCTTTTCTTTGAAATATTCAATCAAAACGAAATGAACGTTGCTACCTCTCAGAGCAGAAAATATTTAGGAGCACCATGAGAAATATTGTAGTTTGATTGTTCAGGTTAAACTGGCAGCAATGAGCCAATGAGCAATCACAGCTGTTATTTTATGTAACATTGAAGTGGGTGTGTGTGTTTGACAGAAGCAGCAGTTTGTGGATGTGGCCACAGGCTCTCTGGGACAGGGGCTGGGCGTAGCCTGTGGAATGGCCTATACAGCTAAATACTTTGACAAATCCAGGTAAGAATGTTACCCATAAACCCACACGTTAATGATAACTGTAATTGCTCTACAGTGAAACAATATCTTTACAGCTTGTGATTCATTGCAAACTCAAAATTAACTTGATCTTACTTAACTTTAATTAAGGGACCTATTATGCCCTTTTTCAATGTCTTGATTTAGTTTTTGGGGTCTACTAGAATAGGTTTTCATTGAATGTTCAAAAAAAAGACATTATTTTGCACATATTGCAGCACGTGTCTTCCCAGTCTGCCTGTAATGCTCTATTTAGTTCCGGTCTCTATGAAGCCCATCCTCCCGAAAAGCCCTGTGCTCTGATTGGTCAACTGGACCAGTGTGTTGTGATTGGTCAAGCAGTGTGTTTCGGAAATGCCACACCCCTTTCCATAGCTGCGAGTTTCAACCAGGCCTCGCCCCTTTTTTTTTTTTTATGTTTTGGTTGGGAATTATTAAAATGAGGACTATTGTGACGTAAAAACTCAAGACTACAATCGAGGTGTTCCAGGGAGAGAATAACTCCCTTTGGAGTGAATTTGTGCTTTGTAACTTTGCTGACCTTTTTCATGCTCAAAAAGAAACATCACACTCCAAAGCATAATAGGTCCTCTGCTAATGCTCATATGCTCATATGCATATTATATTTAAGTATAATAAGCATATTATACTTAAATATAATATGCAAAGATTCAGAATGCTCACTATAATCTCATGTCTGTATGTCCATTTGAGAGTGTGCCGCAGATTTTAAGGGTGTGGAGTTTTCCCGTCAAGCTGTGCTTACGCGATTATTCTGCTCTAATAATCAAAGCCCCAGCGGCCATCACTCGGTTATTTTTTTTATCTGGGATAGAATTCAATTAAGGCATAAACACACAAATCATTCCCCATTTGAAACCTAAATTTTGTGCAGTCCTCTGGCTAACTCTCTATTCACAATGCATTGTAAAATCCCATAAATACATAATGTGTATCTGTGTGAGAGTCGCCGTGCAGAGAAAGAGGAATCGTGCCTGCTGTGTTGCGTAAGAACAATTTTACTCAAATCCCAGGATTTCCAGCTCCATCAGTTGAACCTATCTCTTCTCATTCATGAAAGACAGTGGATCTGATGTGACAGGAAAGTGTCAGGTGGTATTAAGAAGGGCGGCGGTGATGAGGTTTAACACATCAGCAAGCAAGCTAAAACAACAGAGATAAAATACAGGCAATAAACAAATGATCACCACCATTTCAAAGTTTAGGCTCAGAAAGATTATTTAATGCTTCTTTAATGTATCTTCTGCTCACCAAGGCAACATTTATTTGGTCAAAAAATACAGTAAAAAAGTACAGTATTGTGAAATATTATTACAATTTAAAATAACTGAATATATTGTAAAACGTAATTAATTTGCTGAATTTTCAGCATCATTACTCCAGTCTTCAGTGTCATGATCCTTCAGAAATCATTCTGATATGATGATTTGCTGCTCAAGAAACATTTATTATTATTATCAATGTTGAAAACAGCTGTGCTGCTTAATATTTTTGTGGGAACCGTGATACATTTTCTTCAGGATTCATTGATGAATACAAAAACACAGCATTTATTTGAAATATAAATCTTTTGTAACATTATAAATATATTTACTGTTACTTTTGATCAATTTAATGCATCATTGTTGAATAAAAGAATAATAAAAAATATATATATATATACTGTCCCCAACATTTTGAATGATGAAAAACAATGAAAAAACAAATGAAAATTAAAACAAAAATCAAAAGAATATAAGAAAAATACATATTTTGCTCAATTTGTACTTTCTATTAATATTGTTTTGTCTAGAGTCTAAAAGACCTATTTAATATACAAGTATCTGGTTTTAGGAAGAGCTTGGAGACCAGAATACTGTCATATACATACAGTAAATCAAGTGGGTAAAAGACACAAACACAGCAAGAAAAGAATAAATAATCCCTAGCATTCAGAATTGTCCTAGAATCTGCATAACAATGTGCTAAAAAACACGCAGAACAGCTGTTATACAGCAACACACTAGCAACCACTAACAACAATCTTTTGTCATGACGGCAAATTTGCACATGGAAGCACCACTGCATTGTCTTTACAAAATGTAAAAAAAAAAAGAATTGTCTTGACTTGTTTGCAGTTACCACGTGTACTGTCTGCTGGGGGATGGAGAAATGTCGGAAGGGGCTGTATGGGAGGCCATGTCCTTCGCTTCCTACTACCAGCTGGATAATCTGATGGCCATACTGGACATCAACCGTCTGGGCCAGAGTGATCCAGCACCACTGCAGCACCATGTGGAGAAGTACCAGAGACGCTGTGAAGCCTTTGGGTAGGTGGGATGAGGATGGTTAAAGGCATGGGCTGAGAACTAAACCTCTGCAGGTTCAAATCCCAGAAAGGATGATCCATGAGGTATCACCACTGTACAATTGGGCAAGACACTTGACCTCTATTTGCTCCAGGAGGGTTTGGATAAAAGTGACTGTTAAATAGCATACTTTATGGGTGAATTTTGAAAAACAAGCGTTACATTTCATGTCGGGTTTTCCATCTGATATGTATATCTTATTTTATTTGAGCTATATTTCAATTACTAAAAATGATTTTAATAGTTTCATTCTAGTTAACATTAACAATACTGTTATTAGTACTTTATTTACAGTTCTGTTCCACACGTACATATGTACTTCTATTACCCAGTATATTACCCAGTACTTTCTTGGGTAAGTACACATAAGTGCATGTACTGTAAAATAAAGTGCAACCCATATTTTTATATATGCATTTATTTATTTGTGTGTGTGTGTGTGTGTGTGTGTGTGTGTGTGTGTGTGTGTGTGTGTGTGTGTGTGTGAGTGAGTACAGTAAAAAGCCATCAATTAATTTGTTGTTTGGTGTGTTTTCAGGTGGCATGCCATCATTGTGGACGGCCACAGTGTGGAAGAGCTGTGTAAAGCCATGAGCCAACCACGTCACCAGCCCACTGCTATCATCGCCAAGACCATTAAGGGCAAAGGCATTCCTGGTATATTTATTCCTGTCTGTCTACATCCTAATCTGTAAAGACTGATATAACTATTCCAGGGTTTTTCCTGGTTCAAAAAAAGGTCTTTGGTGGGGGTTGACAAACATGGCCATCCACACACACAGTACAAAGTACCCTCCCTATGTGAACTGCAAGCCGAGTAATAAATCCAAAATAAATGCAGTATTAACTTATCCTATTCATTCATTAAATAGAAAAATAATCACTTTCAGGACTAAAGTGCTTAGAACTATTTTATATTATCTGTAAATGTACATATTAAAAGTCACTGAGTGACCGATTTGAATAGTTGGTAATAAAATGTAATAACAATGTAATACATTACACATTACATAGAAAAAGTGGCAAGTCTATAATTTCCATTTACACTCCAAAAATTAAAGCAGAGATCATTTGACATACAGTATCAGATGTTTTGTTCCGTCCATTGCTATGGTTATCACTGTCAATTGGATTCAGTCGTGCATTTAAATACCGTTGTCAATCCAGAAACTCTGCCATTATAATCACTGAAGTGGTCAATTACAACGCGAGGTACACAAAGCTGCACTCTTGTGAAAACTCCTGTTATAATCAATGAAGCTGTGCAATCAATCTCTTATTGGCGTCGTGTTAATACTTTGTTGGTTATAATGAAAGGGTTGGCGAGCGTGCAGAACTCACACGAAAAAAAAAAAACTGGTGTTTTGAGCAGTGTTGAGCAGATTTTGATTAACTTACATCTGATTGGCCATTGCATTCACACGCTCAACAGATAGGCTTATGTCTGTTATTGGTTACATTGCTCAATGCTGCAAAAACACATTGTAAACAGAACAGAACAGCAGGTATCGTCAAATTAAATTATCATATAAATCTTTGGGGGGATGGCAAAGATTCATTTTGGTAGACACCAAAATATTTTCGGTGCAGGACAAACCCTGTATTCTTTGATCAATTTTTATTTTTTTATTTATTTTTGTTTTCCCTTTGATGTCTTTAGTGGCAGAAGATAAGATGGGATGGCATGGCAAGGTGCTGTCAAAAGACATGGCAGAGAGTGTCATGAGAGACATCCAGAGCCGCATCCTCAACAGTAACAAGCGTATGTACCCGGCTTCACCCATTGAAGATGCTCCACCCGTGAGCCTGCGCAATGTCCGCATGCCCAGCGCTCCCAACTACAAGCCTGGAGAGAAGGTGAGAGGTCAAGGCAAGAAAAGATGGACAGATGGTTAGATGGATGATACAGTGCGTGCATAATTATTATGGAAGTCGATGATCATATTTTTTTTTCCAAGCACATTTTACCAATTCCAAACCACTTCAATCTTATTAACTACTATTCATTTTGTATATAATCATTTAATAATTGTTAACAAGGCCTGGAAGTGAAAAATGCCATATATTCAGATATAATTATTAAGCTGGTTTTCTTTGACAGAAAAAATGGGCCAAAAATGACACAAACTGAAAAGTCAAAAACTATTAAATGCTCATGAAAAGGACTATAGGCATATATATTTCTATATATATGCAATACTATAGAAATGACAAAATTAAAGCATGACCATTGGACAAGAAATGCTCATTGGGGCAGCAGGGTCACAAAAACCCCCCCAAAAAAAACAGGTTGAGAAGAAAAGATGCATGTTAACTGCAAAAGACTTTAAAGAGTTTCTGGTGGTTTCACACTTAATTCTTAATCTCCAGTGCCACCATTTTCCAGAACTTCAAACTAGCTGGAGTCTCCAGAAGTACAAGGTGTGATGAGAACACACAAGCTGAAGTGTTATGAAATAGATTGATTAAAACTGAAAAAAAAAAAAAAGATTTATGGACAGATAGGTTGAGAGTGATTCTTGAGGTACCAGTTCAAGTCAGACAACAGCGTCGGTGGCGAGGGAGTCATGCTGTGAGCTGCTACTAACGTTTCAGAGTAATAGATGGACTTGCCAGATTCTGGAGGGTACATTCTTCAAAACAGTGGTACAAGAGGAAGTGCTGCTGGTTCCTCAAGGGTCACTCTCAACCTATTTGTCTATAAAGCCTTTAAAAAAAATCATGTGAAACTCTGAGAAAATGACATCTTGTGCTTCTGGAGACACCAAGCAGGTTTCAGATCTGGAAAATTCTTCACCTTAATTCTTAATTCAAATTCTTAATTCTTTTCTTCTCAACCTGTTTTTTTTGTGATCCTGTTGCCCCAATGATATCATTGCATTTCAAATGGTCCCGCCTTAATTTTGCCATTTCTATAGTATTGCATCCTTCTCATGGGCATTTAATCATTTTGACTTTTCAGAGTGAGTTAAATCTCTTTGACCCAATTTTCCTGTAAAAGAAAACCTGCTTAATAATTATGCAATTTTATCTGAATAAAAGGCATTTTTCACTTCCAGCCTTGGTTAACAATTACTTATAAATAATTATATACAAAATGAATAGTAGTTATTAAGACTGATGTGGTTTGGAATTGGTAAAATGTGCTTGGAAAAAAGAAATATGATGAGACTATCGACTTGCATAATAATTATGCAGGCACTGTAGGCGTAATATCATGGTCTAGCTCTCTTCACCATGTTTTTTTCCCCAACAGATTGCCACCTGTAAGGCATATGGGATGGCTGTGGCCAAACTGGGACGTTACAACGAGCGAGTGGTGGCTTTGGATGTCGACACCAAGAATTTCACCTTCTCTGAAATCTTTAAAAATGAGCATCCCAACCGCTTTATTGAGTGCTACAGCGCAGAGCAGAACATGGTAGGAAACTATGAAGTATCATCATTAAAGGGGTGGTAAAACACATTCTTTCGAAGACTTGATTGTGTTTGTGGGGTGCACTGTAACATGTGTTCATGCTTCATTTCAAATTGCATTATTTTTCATATATTTTACCTTTACTCTACACTGCTCTTTCCCTGTAAAAACGGTCTGATGGTTTCCGGGTTCTATGAAGCCGGTCCCTCAAAAATACGCAATGGGCTCAGATTGGTCAGCTGGCCCAGTGTGCTGTGATTCGCTAACCGCCTAGTGCACGTTTTTCGGAAACGTCACGCCCCTTGCCTTTACCGGTAGTCTGTGCTTTGGTTGTATTAGAAACAATGTTGATTCTAGCGATTCTAGGCAAATATCTGTCGCAAGAACTGTTAACCCAAAACGAACACTAAACATTGGCTTTACTATAGTAGCCCAATCAAACACAGAACCATGTTTAGCATGCCTGTAGATAAACAATACATAAAAGCTCTAATCAAAGAATAATTTATACTAATTCCAAGTTCACTGTTGAGATTTTAAAAAGTTTGTAACGTTAGGTGTTTGTCGGATAACGTTAAGTATGAATGAGCATTTAACAAAATGCTTTGCAGAGCCGAACAGCGCTGTCATTTGTTTACTTCCTTGCTACAACGTACAATTAACAATACGAACTATTACAGGAAAACACATCAACGAAAAATAAATCATACATACAGGTTGTGGCCCGTAAACAGCTTCTGTTTTTAAAGTTGGAACTGCTCCATCTTTCAGGACAAGCCGTTGTGCGAATCCTGCATTGAACTTGCGAAGATTGTGGAAGCTTTCCTCCGTAAAATGTGCAGCACAGAGAGCGAGATTTGGGTAATAATTATGAGGGACCGAGTTAAAAAAACATTTTTAACCATTGATCCCTAACTCCCCCATCCCTAGGAAGGATGAACAAAGTGGACCTGCAATCCGGATGAGAATAACAGCGTTTCGTCGGCATTGCGGCAACAACACTCCAGCCTACTAACTATACCACAACAACTCTTCTCCACAGCAATTAAAAATGGCTTCGCCCCCCTTATTTAATATTCTCGGAGGAGGGATTTATGTAAATATTGAGGTTGGTGATGTCAGCAACCCTGGAGGAATGTCTGTAGTCCCTACCGGCCGTTTGCTGTAGTCCTTAGAAATTGATTTCTTTAAAAGCAAATATCTCCCTTTGCTTTAAACTTTGAACGTTGTAACTTTGCAGATATTGTTTATGCTCAAACAGCAACATTACACACTAGCTAAAGTTAGAAAAGTAAAATCGTGTTTTACAACCCCTTTAAAATATTTTGAAAATCAAAATTTTCTCTAGACAGGTAGCACCTATTTACATTTTTTCAGCCAAATTTGATTGAAAGCCCATTTTGCCAGCAGTGAATACCCCTTTAACTGCTACATTTTAGCACCTTTGACAGTTTTGAGAGCCAAATCAAAGGTCTGCACATTTGGAAGTCTAGCTTAGTGAACGAAACATCCCTAAGCACCCTAGATTGTTCTGGATAAAGTAGAGCTGTGGGATTCGGCCACGTAAAACACCCATCAAAGCATAGAAGTCGCTGGTTTGCTGAATAATTCATGCGTTGTATCCATAATGCAGCAGTTAAGATGTGACCCACTTACGCTCCATTTTGCACCACGCCCTGCTGCAGTGCCTTTCCCCGAGAAGCCATGCAGAAAACCTGCACCGCCTTCGTTTCATCTCATAAGCACATTCTTTTATGATCTGTGCTGTAAGCCAAAATATTTCTGCTTTGTCTCGACACAGTCACTGCTCCCTTGGTACATGTGGTAGGTAAAATGTAGGTCACTCATTTGGCATTTGTAGTTTTGGGAAGTGATCGTAATGGACGTGATGAAAATCTGAATACTAATTAAGTGGTCAGAATTCATATCTGTTCCTCACAGTTAACCAATCAGGGGCAATACTGACGCTAATTAGAGGACATACATTAACAGATCCTAGCGTGCGTACTAATGAGGGAGTCATATGCACTACTGTCTGTCAAAAAGGAAATATGAATAGATTTTGATAGCTTAATGGTGTAATTTAGTGGATTAAAGAAGTATTTGTACACTTAAGCCACATTTTAAATGTATAAATGCCATTGCATTAGAAAATATTAGAAAAATAAGAAAATATATATATGTATATAATGTACATACAGTACTGGTATATATTAGCCCTTATTGTGGCTGAGGCTCTGTTATATTGTTATACTGTATTCTAGATTATGAGTCGCATGGAGTGGATTTTGAGACAGGAAACAGGAAATGATAGCGAGTGTGTGTGCTGCATGTCGGTAATTCCTCTCAGATGGAGGATAAAATGGAGTTCCTGTTTGGCAGATTCCATGTGTCTCTTCTCTAGTATATTACAACCTACTAAATGTTGAGGGAGTATTAGCTATTAAACTATTTATGTCTGATGCGTCTGCCTGTATCTTACCAAATGTCATGCCTTTTGGCTTGGATATGCTCGTGTATCATTTATTTCAAAGAATTTGAATTTTGTGTTGTGCTTGGGTTTGTATATGTATAGTAACTATGCAGTTACTAAGATGTTGTGGGGTTTGCTAGAGTTCTCCGGATGGTTTCTAGGATATTGCTAGGTTGCTCTTATACTGGCTTATGTTAAAAGAGCCAAACGTTTTGGCTTTCTACAGTTTTTTGCCCACTATCATCCACCACATAAAAACCTGATCAGTCTGGCATGTTGTAAGACCAGGATCAAAATGTGTTTTCATACCATTATCCATCTCTCACAGGTCAGCGTTGCCACAGGCTGTGCCGCACGTGAGCGAAACATTGTGTTCGCCAGCAGCCTGGCCACCTTCTTCACCCGCGCCTATGATCAGCTCCGCATGGCCGCCATCTCAGACAGCAACATAAACCTCTGCGGTTCCCACTGCGGCCTGTCTGTCGGTAAGAAGTGCCTCCTTTTGTTTCACAGGCCACAATCTAAGCCCCACCCCCTTCTAACTGACAGGTTCACTCTCCAATCAAAATTTTTCCTTTTATGCCATGCCCATTTACAGCACCTTCCATGGAGTGCATTAGTACCCGCACACTTTTTCAGCAGCCTTGGTTCCGGAAGTAGCCTATTTTTCCATTCATTTTACCCATAGGGATTTTTTTTTTAAAGTCTTTGTTAAAGAATTATAAGCCGTGAAGTATTTGAAAATGTGACAAAAAGACAAGACTATATACTTAACGGCTTTAATGAGGGAAAGAACTACAATCCCATGAAGCACTGGTAATGACTAAATCAACTAAAAAATTTATTATATCTATATAAACAACATATTTTAAGTGTAATGCAAAATTATATATGATAATAGTATTTTGACAGCATAGTAAAGGATAGGAGTGTTCCCGACAAGCTTTTTTTGATCCAATTTGCTTACTCTGACTTTCTGATTGGTGGACTTTTATGTACAGCATCATGGGAAATGTAGTTTTCCACCACAAATTCATAAACATGATTGTTTAAAAAAATAAGTTTAAAATAATGCTGGCTGAAGGCAAACAAAAGCATATACCATCAATTAACAACATCTGAATTCACAGCAGGTATGTCTTTAAAGATCTATAAGTTATTGTTAAAAATCAATTTCCTTCTGAAGAAAATGAGTTTTTACTTGCGGAACTCGACTGTCGCACTCTATTCTCCTCTCTCACACACTGCAGCTGTGTCTTTAACTATGATGTTTTGAATAGATTTGAGAGCAATTCACCCCTTTTCCTGAAGCTGTCTTTCTAATGTGTGTTTTGTTCTCCTGGTCGTCTGGAGGTGGTGCGACTCTTAGCACAACCCCTTCTCCCTCTGTCCCTCCCCCTGTGTATCTCGGAGGCTGTCTCCGGGTGACCCGGCATCCCCTCCGTTAGCACAGGTACACTGCATGCCACTCCGTCTGTCTGTACACCTGCCTGACTGCCTGTCTGTCTGCTCGACTGTCGCATGTGTGTGCACCTGCCTCACATATCTGATGTACAAATGCTTTTCAGTCTAAATTAACAGTGCCAGTATGTGGCTGGTGTGTGTGTGCTTCAGGAGAGGACGGACCGGCCCACATGGGGCTGGAGGACATGGCTATTTTTAGAGCCATCCCCACTGCCACCATTTTCTACCCCAGTGATGCCATGTCTACTGAAAAGGCTGTGGAGCTTGCAGCCAACACGAAGGTTGGCATGTTATATCTGCTATTATGAGTGGTCGAACAATACAGATTTATCAGTTTAATACTGATGCTGCTACACAATATTTAAAATTTACACAAAATATTTGAACACAGAAAATGTACACTACATTATCTGTTGATAAGGATGTTGGTATATTCCGCATTGAATCAAAAATGCTTTTTAAATTCCAATTTAATGTTTAATTAAATTTAATTTATACAGTTTAATGTATGAATTTATATTCTTTTTGATTTAAGGTAGAATTGAATGCAGTCTAAGAGAGTGAAATAAACTTAAAGAAATGATTGTAACTGTAATATTTAACTATAACAATTGGCTTGACAGGTTTGTTTACAAGTTTGATAGACAGATGGATGGATGGATGGATGGATGGATGGATGGATGGATGGATGGATGGATGGATGGATGGATGGATGGATGGATGGATGGATGGATGGATGGATGGATGGATGGATGGATGGACAGACAGTATGGATGGACAGACAGATAGATAGATAGATAGATAGATAGATAGATAGATAGATAGATAGATAGATAGATAGATAGATAGATAGATAGATAGATAGATAGATAGATAGATAGATAGATAGATAGATAGATAGATAGATAGATAGATAGATAGATAGATAGATAGATCGATAGATAGATAGATAGATAGATGCACGGGCGGACAGCAGTTGACTGATTCAACTCATGCATTGAGAGAGACAATTTTAATTATAATCCTATCAAAAACTGTAAGAAAAAGTATTTATATTTGGTTTATTTCTTACTTTAGGGTGTTTGCTACATCAGGACCACTCGTCCAGAGACTGCAATCATTTACAACAGCAATGAAGACTTCCATGTTGGCCAAGCCAAGGTAAAGCATGTCCTTTTATCAACAATCTATATTTAAAATATGCTGTTTTACCACTAATAAATATATTCTGATTGAGATGTAAATTAAATTCCAATCAGTCTCAGCTCAATCATACATTTATATAGATTCAATGTGTTTAGCTGCATTAATAATATAATATGAGGATATAATGATAATGTTAAATGTATAAACTACCTGACCAGGTGGTGTGCCAGAGTAAGGAAGATCAGGTTACAGTGATTGGAGCTGGAATGACTCTTCATGAAGCTCTGGCTACAGCTGAGCACCTCAAAAAAGGTAAAACCGTTGCCGAGTATTTTCTCCTTAAAACTGTAGTGAACCAAAGACAGTCTCAAAAACGCGGTTTGAAATCGCTTGTGTTTCTGATGTCACAAACTACCTTGTAACCAATCACGTCAACGTGTGGGCGGGCTTTAGCATATCATTAACTATTCTCTCCAGGTGAGTCTCAAGAGAAGCCAGGTTGTCCTGGTCTATTTTCCTGACTGGCTGCTGTCTGACCCCGGGATGGCGAACAGGAACATGGGGTGCGTCTCAATCAGCTCCCTAGTTCAGTAGTCAGGGCACTGATCAGGGAGTCAGCCCACTGACTTATGTCCTGATCAGTGCCCTGACTACTGAACTAGAGAGCTGATTGAGACGCACACATGGCTTGTGTAACATTAGCAACACATTATTAGTTGTTTGATAACGTAGCCAAGACAAAAGATAATCATATGAATTACCGCTATGTGTCAGATGTTGTAGAAAGCGATACATAAAACACATTATCATTCTGATAAATCGAGTTTAAATATGTCATTTTGGTGATCAAAGATGAGTTTTAAGGAACAAAATTATCTCTTCACCTAATGCTATCTATGTGTCATTCTCCAGAGAAAATTTACATCAGAGTGATTGATCCGTTTACAATCAAACCCCTGGATGCCAAAACCATCATCGACCACGTGCGTGTCACCAGAGGTCGTGTCATCACGGTTGAGGATCACTATTATGAAGGTGGGTTTAGCAGAGCACATTATCCCTTGTCTCAAGCACAGATTTCAGCATGGCTACACATCCAAGTGGCATGAACAGCACGTCCAACCGAGGAGGCTTGTATCGGTCTGTGAGGCCTTGAGCAAGGTTGTGGCAGAGTGCAATTGGCTGGCTGGAAGAAACATGATGTGTTGGCCAATTGTCATTGGATCAGGGAGCGAGAGGCATTGTGTTGTCATAATCGGTTGATTTTTTTTTTTTTTTTTTTTTTTTTTGGGCCGTGTCTCATTCTGTTCATTCAGGGGAAAAAAGACTCAGAGAAGCGGAGGGCTGTCAGGTCTCCTAAACGTACGGAGGGGCTTGTTGCTGATAACACAGGTCTGACCTTAAGCACAGCGGAGGAGCCCTGGCAGGAGAGAGAGAGAGAGAGAGAGAGAGAGAGAGAGAGAGAGAGAGAGAGAGAGAGAGAGAGAGAGAGAGAGAGAGAGAGAGAGAGAGAGAGAGAGAGAGAGAGAGAGAGAGAGAGAGAGAGAGAGAGAGAGAGAGAGAGAGAGTTTAACATCTAAAATCATTCTGAAAGCAAACATCCCCTCTGCCCAGCGGGAGAGAAAGAGGATAGAGATGGACAGAGAGAACATGTGATTGCAGCAAGGTTGAAAGCAGGGACATGCAGGGATGAAGAGATTTGGATAGTCTATTAAGGCATGATGTCTGACATTTGAACATAACATCTGAATTTTAAAAGCAAAACATGGTGCAGAAGGTCAACCTGCGACCTTTATGCACAGGTGAATGCTAATTTAAAAATGAGAGATCAATTCTAATGTGCTTCTGTGCTGATAAAAAGAGCTTAAAGGGATAGTTCACCCAAAAATGAAAAGTATCCCATAATATAGGGTGTACTCACACTAGGCACTCTAAACCATGCCCAAAGCCCGGTTCGTTTGACAAGTGTGAGCGCTCTGTTCCGTGCCCTGGCGTGATTCATTTGGCCGGTCCTGGCCCGCTTGGAAGAGGTGGGCCAGAGCGCGGTTCGCATGCAGTATGAGCGCTAACTGTGCCGGAGCACAGAAGAGCTGTGCGCTACCGTCATCATTACGACAGCAAACACCAAACTATTACTACTTGGATACAGTTTTCAATTAAATCAAGTATATTTAGTATTATAACGGGCCTGGTTCTCACCTTATTGATGTTTGTGAGTAAAGCTGTAAATTCCTCCATCAAAGTCAGCTGCCTCCTTAATATTCTGATACGTGCAGTGCAATCAAATGAAAATCGCTGCGCAGCATAAATAATAAATCTATTAGGCAGTCTATAAGCGAAAACGCTTTTCTTCTGGTCTTCTTCAAAACAAAAAGTTGCACCGTGAATGATGTACGCGTGCTCCGGCTCGGTATGTTAAGTGCAAGTGTGAGTGCAGGCCAGCAGGGGAGGGGGGGGGGGACAATCGCGCTCGGGCACGGTACAAGGCAACCGTGCCTAGTGTGAGTACACCCTTACTCACCCTCAAGCCATCCTAGGTGTACATGACATTTTTCTTTCAGATGAATAAAATACAATTGGCATAAAATCGGCTAATCCAAGCATTATAATGGCAGTGAATGGCAGCCCAAAATTCTTACACCTAGCTTAATTCTTACATCGCTTCACTTCAGAAGGCCTTTATTAACCCCCGGAGCCGTGTGGAGCAGTTTTATAATGGATGGATGCACTTTTTTGGGCTTCAAACTTTGGGCAGCCGTTCACTGCCATTATAATGCTTGGATAACCTAGGATGACTTGAGGGTGAGTAAATCATAGAGTCATTTTCATTTTTGGGTAAACTATCCCTTTAAGCTGGTCTATTTTGCTGGTTTTGGGTAATTGTCAGCCAGTAATTAACTGGCAGCCAGTTAAACCAGCTTGAGAGACCAGCTTAAACCAGATAAGACCAGAAAACCACCTGTGGCTCTTAAAAATAATTGATACTTAAATTGATCGAAAGTGACAGAAAAGACATTTATTTTTTTTAACTGAGATTTAAATGCTGTTCTTTTGAACGTTCTATTCAAAGAATCCTGAAGAAAATCATGATTTCCACAAAAAATATTTTCAACGTCGATAATAATACATGTTTCTTGAGCACCAAATCAGCATATTAGAATGATGTATGAGGTATATATACATGTTTATTTTTTATGATGCAACAAGAAATGATAGTGTATAAAACTTGTGGTAACACTTTAGTTTAGGGTCTCACTATGAACTAGTTGCTTATTAGCATGCATATTACTAGGATATTGTCTGTTTATTAGTACTTATAAAGCATGTATTAATGCCTTATTCTGCATGATCATATTCTACATCCCTTAATCCCACCTGAACTAAACAACTACCTTACTAACTATTAATAAGCAGTAATTAAGGGTTTATTGAGGCAAACATCATAGTTAATATTGAGAATTGGGCCTTAAACTAAAGTGTGACCAAACTTGTAATTGCAACAGTTCTGACATCACAAAGACAAGACACGATTTCCCAAGACTGCACCTATTTCAATGACATCTGTCAGAAAGTAGGGTCATTTTGTGTGGTGTTCCTTAAAAATCTCTTACAGCCCCGTTATCATCTTTACATGCTGTAATTGCACAGGTGGCCTGGGGGATGCGGTGTGCTCCGCTATCGTGAATGAGCCTGGCTTCACTTTCCAGCGTCTGGCTGTCGCTCACGTTCCCCGCAGTGGGAAAATGTCCGACCTGCTGAAAATCTACGGGATTGACCGCGACTCCATCGCACAGATGGTCAGAAAGATGCTCAGCAGCTCGGCCAACGCCAAGTGAACCTGTTCGCTTTGCCCCGCCCACTCCATCCAAATCAATCGAATAACCAGCTCCACAAACACTGTCACTTCAGATTGTGGCCCCTCCCTCCACCTCGTTCACTGTTAATGACCCTAATGTGAGTATAGTAATGTGAGATACGTGGTGTACATTTTGAAGTAATGGTCACATTTCATTTTTTTTGTTTTCCTTACAAATACGCTACTGTTTAAAAGTTTGGGGTACGATTTTTAAAAGGAAATGAATGCTTCTATTCATGCATTAAATTGATCAAAAGTGACAGTACATACATTTACAGTGTTACAGAACATATTCACAGAAAATATTAGAATGATTTCTGAAGGATCATAATGATGCTGAAAATTAATTTTGAATCACAGGAATAAATTATATTTTAAAATGTAATAAAATAAAAAAAGTAGTTCTTTTAATTGTAATAATATTACTGTGTTTACTGTATTTTCGATCAAATAAATGCAGCCTTTGTGTGCATAAGAGATTTCAAACATACAACATTTAAAAATCTTACCAAATCTTACTTTTTAACGCTAGTTTACATACAAATACACATACAGGAGTTCTTTTTGCTCTTCTCTTGTACTAACAGTCGCAGACAGTATACAACTAACATTGCAACAATTTGTATTTCAAACAAAACAGATTTTAAATGATTTTGTCCCATTAAATTAAATGGATTATGATTTGTTGAAAGACAAACATTTAAATTTTGTGTTGATTTGAAACTCAAAGTTGAAAGGTTTGCACCATCACCTCAGAAAACGTCAATATGCTGTACAATACGACACTTGTGTTTTTAACTGTCATTTGATATGACCCAACAATAAAACTGTTTGCATATTTTAATACTTTTTATATTGTTATGGTGTAGCTATGACAGCGGGCCGGGGCTGGACTTCACGGGAACAGATACGCGTGTGGAAAAAAAATGACTTGATGTTACATTAGTAGAGTGTAGTCTTAAGAAAAAAAGAAAAAGATAATCAAATGAGAATGTCTGTAGGGTGCTTACGTGTTCAGTTAATGGTTGTCTTCTGTGAAACCGTTTGTAGTTTGGTCTCTGTGTTTACAAAGATGGAGTAGTAGTTTGTGAGAACTTGAGAAAGATGAGAGATGGATGGAACCATCAGCATCACTGGAACGTGCTGTTATATCTGAACTTTGAACCTACAACAAACACTTCCTCTTGTTATTTTTCTATGTATCTCAACAAGTCATTGATTAAAACCCTCTACATTTGAGTTTGAGAGTTCATGAATGTGTCGCCTCTTTTATTCACACTAATAGGAGAAACATCGGGCTAGTTGTCACAGTTTATTTTTGAAAGTCAGTTTTGAGCATTTTTCATGGCACAGGTCATTTAAAGTCCCCCTTTAGTCAGTCATTTTATCCCTAAAACTCACCTTTGATCACCAAAATGACATATTTAAAAGTTTTTCCTGTGAAAAAAAGTGTCTTCATGCCTTAAAATAGCTTGAATGTAACAACAGCATTTCGTAGGCTATATGCGGATGCATGAATATGTAAATTAGCCCCGCCTCCACTCAATCACACAAGCTCAGAATACCTGATCCACTCTGTCAACTTTACTGTAGTAAACACTGCACAATGGCAAGGGGAAACACTGGTTTAAATCAGCCATATATGTTTGAACCAGAAACTGATTCAGAAGAATTATACAGGCTCGTCTACAAGTCGATTTATCAGAATGGTAATGCATTTTATGTAACGCTCTCTAATGTCAGACACATAATGGTAATTGATACGATTAATCTTTTGCTTGACTACATTACCAAACAGCTAATAAGTGTGTTGTTAACGTTACACAAGCCATGTTCCCATTCGCCATTCCAGTCTGCCTTCTGAAAATCAGCATCCTTAGAAACGCTTTGAACAACATAGAACGTCAGTGGAGAAAGGCATACAGTTCATCATAAAATCGTAATATACATTCACCCAGTATATTGATAAATGTACACGATTTTTCATATCAACAGAAAAATATACCGGGACAACCTGGCTTCTCTTGAGACTCCTGCTTCAGAGAATAGTTAATGATATGCTAAAGCCCGCCCCCCCTTGTGACGTGATTGGTTACAAGGTAGTTTGTGACGTCCAGCGATTTCAAACCGCGTTTTTAAGACTGTCTTTGGTTCACTGCAGCTTTAAAGAGAAAATGCGTTTATGGTGTGGGAGTGGTAGGTTAGTTGTCACAAAGAGTGAGAAAGGTTGACATGGAGCACGCTAAATCTCACCCGTTTAAAAAATAAAACGCAGAACAGAGGAGAGTCTGCTGGCAAAAACAAATTGACAGCGCTTGTAATAAAACAAGAATCAACATTGGCTTGCCTTTTCGGAGATGGTGAGAACTGAGATTTAAAATGTTGTAAAAAGATGCAGACACAGAGATGGCGCTTTTATTACTCAACAGGTGAGTAAGGTATTCTATTGTAGAGATACATTTTTCCGAAGTTCATTGTAAAGAATATTGTGAAGGGTCATATTCATCTGCACAGTGACTAGGCCAAAACACAAATATAAATAATAAAACAATATTAAATCATTGTTTTGGAGGCAGATATTGTAATTAGTAGAAATGAAATGGATGAATGCACAAATGGACACCTGCAACAGACATTGACAATGATGATATTTCTGGTATAAAAACATATGTACTAATGATAATACGATTAAATCAAATGAAAAAGAAAGTTTTAATTTTTCCGCTTACCTTTAGTAATTTCACTAATATTATTTCAGTCATAGTAACGCCATCTCTTCCTGTTTAAAAACCAGGATCAAATCTTAGTAAAAAAAATTAAATAAAAAAAGCTACTCTAATGGCACACATGATGAATCCCTGTATAATTCATATGAAAGGTCCAATACATACACCAAGAAAAAGTTCTCACCATAGAGCATTATATTTGCGTATTGCTCCTCTTAAGGCAAACACAGCGAGGCCCGAGCCACAAGACAGAGTATAAACTGAATGGGAAAAATAATAAAGAACTTCGATTATTACATTATAATTACCATTTTTATAAGGGGCACCATCTAGAAGACGTGCTTTTGAAACTGAGCTGAAAGGAAGAGGTGCAGTGTGGGTTCAGGGCGCTACAAAGAAACCTTGTGACGTCTCTGTTAGGAAGATGTGCGATTAACATACCATGATAAGACCTGAGATGGAGGACGGTCACAAAGAGAGCCATACAATAGCCCCAGATGACATCTGTAGAAAATAATACAGATTTTATACTTCTCAAATGGCCTGACTTTGTCTGGAGACAATAAAGTTACCTTTCCAGTGGTAAGGTGGACCTTTGCATCTTTTGGTATGTTTTGGCAAACCTGTTAAAAAAGATCAATCAAATGTCCAGCATAGGTGAATGTTATTTTAATGGCCTTTTGTTTGTTTACATTAGATGCATTTGACATCTTCCACTTTCCAATCGGATTAATTTTAAAAGTTTTAATAGCACATCTCACCAATGGTTGCACCCACACATTCAAACACTACTGTGAAGAACACACCAAGAACTGACGGCACCGCAATGGCTGAAAAAGATTAACATTTTGATAAATGACAGGCCTACATGTTGATTGATCAAGTATATCAAGGCACTTAAAAAAAAAAAAAAAAAAAAAAAAAAAAACTTTCAAACACTTTTTTTTTTTTTTTTTTTGTCATTAAAAACAGTTCAAACGAACCTTTGGAAAGTGTGTTTTCCTCATGTGTAAGACTTTGTGGATAAAAAAAAATTACATGAACACTTTTTTACTATTTCTGCCATAGAAAGATGTGGTAAAAGTAGTACTAGTATACTAGTACACGGTTCCGCATTCAGCAAATAACAATAACGATAAAGCTATCATTATAAAAAAAAAATCTTTCTAAACATAAAAGAATAGCACAGAGAGAAATGCTATCGTTGGAATCACTTTCAGAACTTCACAGCTGATGAATGATTAAAAACAGCGACAGCCAATCATTCTTCTTCTTCTTCTTCTTTTGTTTTTATTGGCGGTTGGCAAAGACAGCCAATCAGAATCATTTTCGCTTTAAAGACTTCGAGCATTTAAAGGGCCAGATGACGGAACTGCAGCGAGTGCTGTGAATAAACAGCACTATATTTTGATAAATATGGTTATCTTATATATATCGTTCATGGTGTGAATGAGCCTTTAATTCTGGAAACAAAAGATTGCAAATGATAGTTTTAGTCACTGAAGTCTGAAGAGTGCACACACTATACCTATGAAACAGGTTGACATATAACAAAAATACTTCTTACAGTAGAATGGCCTGTACAGTAATAGTCCACAGCCCAGACCAAAGCAGATAGAGAAAAAATGGTAATATTTATCTGTGGGGAAAGTCAATAACAATAATAAATAATTATAAAACTTTCAATTTTGATTTAAAATAAAACTGATCGTACAAACTTACAGTGGTTGTAAATGTCCAAAGCACCCTAAAGACAGAATTGTATAATCTTAAGTCTATTGAATTATTATTCTTTCTTATAGGCCTATATAGTATAAGAAAGAACCAAACAGGAGCTTACCATTGGGCTGATAGTTCACCTCAGACTCGTTAAGCATTCATTCTGCTTTGACTTTGCTTTAAGTTTCAAGTGTGATTTTATGGCAGAGACTATGATTTGGCATGAATGTGAAGTATTTTCACTTTCAGATTGATGGACAAAACCAGTTTTGAGGTTGGTATTTCCTTTTGTCATATGCTTTCTGTTCTATAAATCACATGCAAATGTAGTGGCAACATGAAAGAAAAGATGAAGTCAAGTCAAAGTCAAAGTCAGCTTTATTGTCAATTCTGCCATACGTACAGTACATACATACAGAGAATTGAAATTCTATGACTCTCAGACCCTAGGTGCCTAACAACAACAAAACGATAACAACAAAAGTTGTTAACAACAACAGAAGAAAGATTAAAAAAAAGATGGATAAAGTGAATTATAGAGGTAAAGTGGCGATGGCAAATAGTGCAAACAATGGTAACAATAGTGCAATTTCAGATTTAAGTCAGTGCAGGTATAAAATAAAATTATAAGAGTGTGTGCAAAAAACGAGTCTGTAAGAGGGGAGACCAATTCCTCAGAGAGACAATATATGAGGTAGATGAAGGGAGGGGAACGGGGTGGGGGGGGGGATGAAGCTTGGGGAATGAAGCTGTCCTTCAGTCTGCTGGTCCTTGCTTGGAGACTGCAAAGCCTCTTCCCTGATGGCAGCAGACTGAAGAGGCTGTGCGATGGGTGGGTGGGGTCTCTCGCAATGATGAGGGCTTTGCGGGAGGCGGGAGTTATAAATGTCCTGGAGGGGTGGGAGAGAGACACCAATGATCTTCTCAGCTGCTCTCACTGTGCGCTGAAGTGCTTTACGGCAGGATGCGTTGCAGGCGCCGTACCACACAGTGATGCAGCTGGTCAGAATGCTCTCGATGGTGCCTCTGTAGAAGGTGCGCATGATGGGGGCTGGGGCTCCGGCTCTTCTCAGCTTACGGAGAAAGTAGAGTCGCTGCTGTGCTTTCTTGGTCAGTGCTGTGGAGTTGGCGGTCCAGGAGAGGTCCTCTGTGATATGCACACCCAGGAATTTGGTGCTCCTCACCCTTTCCACGGTCACACCGTTGATGGTCAGAGGAGCGTGCTGGGTGTGCATTCTCCTGAAGTCAACAACAATCTCCTTCGTCTTCTCCACGTTCAGAGAGAGATTGTTGTCGCCACACCACCTGGCCAGGCGGCTCACCTCGCTCCTGAAGTTCGTCTCATCATCGTTGCTAATGAGACCAACTACGATCGTGTCGTCCGCAAACTTGATGAAGAGATTGCTGTTGTGTATGGGTGTGCAGTCATGTGTCAGCAGAGTGAAAAGGAGGGGGCTCAACACACATCCCTGAGGGGCTCCAGTGTTCATGATGATGGAGTTGGATGAGTTACTGCCGACCGAACTGCCTGAGGTCTTCCGTCAGGAAGTCCAGCAACCAGTTGCACATCGATGTGCTGAGTCCCAGCTGTGACAGTTTTTGAGTGAGCTGTAGACGGATGATTGTATTGAATGCTGAACTAAAGTCTATGAACAGCATTCTGACATAAGTGTCTTTATTTTCCAGGTGAGTGACTGCTGAATGGACGGTGGTGGCGATGGCGTCATCGGTCGAAGCGTTTAGACCCGATATGCAAATTGGTAGGGGTCCAGGAGGGGGAGGACAGACTTAATGTGGTGCATGACTAGCCGCTCAAAGCACTTCATAAGGATGGGGGTAAGTGCGACTGGACGGTAGTCGTTGAAGCAGGATGGAGATGATTTCTTAGGGACTGGAATGATGGTGGTTGCTTTGAAGCATGTGGGGACGACAGCTTGACTCAGTGAGATGTTGAAGATGTCTGTGAAGACATCAGTGAGTTCCTCTGCACAGTCTCTCAATACATGTCCAGGAATGTTGTCAGGACCTGGAGCTTTGCGCATGTTGACCCTGCTGAGGATCTTCTCACGCTGTCCCTGGGCAGTGACAACATCAGGTCATCGGGAGGAGGAGGTGACTTCTGTGCAGTGGTGCTGTTGTGAGCTTCAAAGCGAGCAAAGAAAGTGTTCAGCTCATTCCTGCATACCTGCAGCATAATCTAAGAACACAATGGCAGACAATTACAGCAGCCTACATTTCAGGTTGAGCAGGGGAAAGCATAAAGATTCAGATGAATTTAAAAATATATACGTAAACATGAATTAATTAAACATTATTTTTTTAACATAACTAAAGTGGTAGAAAAATAAAAACTGTCAACAATTAACAATGCAAAATAAATATTTTCGAGAACATTTTCTAATTTTGTAAAAGCATTTTATTTAATTTTAGAAACAATGTGTTTTGTTTAGTATAACTATCTTTAGCATGCTTATTCATTTTTTTTCTTTTCTCAATATAACTTTTTTTCAGATTTTAATGACTTTTTCACACAAAGTACAAATAGGCCATTATAAATAGTCTTTATATTTAAGGAAAGGTAAAAACCTTCAGTAGGCTATAAACTCCCTGTGCTGGGGAACTTATGGAAGATTGTTTCTGCCACAGAATAAAAAATGAAAGGTAAAGGTAATTGCAACTTTTTATCTCATAATTCAGATTTCTTTTTTTTTTTATAATTCTGTTGAGGACTTTTTTCCTCAGAATTGTGTTAAATAAACTCGCAATTCCCAGTTATAAACTCACAATTCCCAGTTATAAAGTCAGAATTGTGAGTTATAGTCTCACAATTCCCAGTTATAAAGTCACAATTCCCAGTTATAAAGTCAGAATTGTGTAATATGTCACAATTCCCAGTTATGAAGTCAGAATTTTTATAAACTGATATAAACTCACAATTCCCAGTTATAAAGTCACAATTCCCAGTTATAAAGTCAGAATTCCCAGTTATGAAGTCAGAATTTTGTGATATAAACTCACAATTCCCAGTTATAAAGTCACAATTCCCAGTTATAAAGTCAGAATTGCGAGTTATAAAGTCACAATTCCCAGTTATAAAGTCACAATTCCCAGTTATAAAGTTAGAATTGTGTAATATGTCACAATTCCCAGTTATAAAGTCACAATTCCCAGTTATAAAGTCAGAATTGTGTAATATGTCACAATTCCCAGTTATGAAGTCAGAATTCCCAGTTATAAAGTCAGAATTGCGAGTTATAGTCACAATTCCCAGTTATAAAGTCACAATTCCCAGTTATAAAGTCAGAATTTTGTGATATAAACTCACAATTCCCAGTTATAAAGTCACAATTCCCAGTTATAAAGTCACAATTCCCAGTTATAAAGTCACAATTCCCAGTTATAAAGTCAGAATTGTGTAATATGTCACAATTCCCAGTTATAAAGTCACAATTCCCAGTTATAAAGTCAGAATTGCGAGTTAATAGTCACAATTCCCAGTTATAAAGTCAGAATTCCCAGTTATAAAGTCACAATTGTGTAATATGTCACAATTCCCAGTTATAAAGTCAGAATTCTGTGATATAAACTCACAATTCCCAGTTAAAAGTCAGAATTGCGAGTTATAAAGTCACAATTACCAGTTATAAAGTCAGAATTGCATGATATGAACTCACAATTCTGAGGGGGGGGAAAATTCTGAGTTTATATCTTGCAATTGTGAGTAAAAAAGTCGAAATTATTCTTTTAAATATTCCGTTTTATTCCGTGGCGGAAATACTAGACATATGCTACACACAACCTAAAATATTACCATCAGCAGATGGAAGCATTGAGCAACATTTTGGGTTGAGTTTGGCATTCAGTCAGTGAACCATCTGCTCGTTGCCTTCGTGTACAGAACACAAAGCATTGTGGGTGTTGTAGTCAAGCAGCTGCCCCAATACGGCTCGTGCATGGGTGAATGGAACTACAATACCCATAAAACAGGAGTGACAAAATCACTTCGTATTCCTGCTGGATGATCTCACAGCAAACTGAGTTCCCCTCCTAATCTCAGGAATGACATCAGAACCAGAGGAAATCATGGAGTTATACATTGAAACATGGGGAATAAGTTTATAAGATTGTATTTTAAACGTTACTTGAAGTACAGTGGATCTAATAAACTTCATGCACCTCAGATTGGGGGTCAACTTCATGGTTGAGAAAGAGGAATTAACGGGCTCGGTCCGTTATCGCCTGTATTAGACTGTGCCGGGTGAAGGCAAACATGTCCGGGGATGAGGACGGGTGTCCCGAGGCGCAGCTGGTCACGGAGGCCGGGCCCAACTGGCTCCGCGCGGAGATCGAGCGCCTGACGCGGGAACTGAGCGAGACGAGCCGGGAAAAGATCCAGGCGGCGGAGTACGGGCTCGTGGTGCTGGAGGAAAACCAGCAGCTGAAACAGCGCTTTGAAGATCTGGAGAGCGAATATGAGACCGTCAGACAAGAGCTGGATCAGCTCAGAGAGGTGAAACCAATTTGTACGATAACCGATTAAAATGGTGCTTTTTTAAAAAAAAGTAACGGTTTGTTGCGCGCGGCGGCGCACAAAAGAAAAGTGTATCAGTCTGTGTGCCTCCACCCATTGTTATATTGTCCACCTCATTTATGTCCATTTATTGTTCTTCACAGTGTACTTCACAAGATATGAAAAGTGCCTTTTAATAGGGCGTGTGCTGTAAGAAATATCGATACATATCGCTATAAAAAGATTATCTATGTAATTATCATTATTTACTGACTTTTGTGTATATATTATGTAAAATAAGTGTTAATTTCATTATTTATGGGCAGTTGTCGCTATTTTAAATCTGAATTTAATCATGCAATGTTGAGAGAAATTTGAGCCTGTCCTTTAAATGACATTTGTCAGACAAAAAATACTGTAGTTCATTTAAAAATGACCGCAAAATTTACGTTTTGAATAGGCATTCAGTTTAAGCTGTAATGTGGTGCAAACTCCACATCAAGTTGTATTAATAAAATGATTGTGCTTGCAGGTTTTAACTGAATTGAGTCTGCTTTTGAAAATTTATTTGGGACAAATTAATTGTTGTTAATTTTCTTAATGTATATAATGTGTATGTTGTTTAATTTTTGTGTCGGAAAGAACCATATTGAATATCAGGTTTTTTTTTTTTTTGTATATCTTTAGTAGAGATAAAAAAATAAAAAAATTCAACTACAACTAAAAAATACTACCAGTCAATCTCATTTATATAACTTCAGAGCATTATATCAGTATGATAGCTTGTATTATTGCCATCATTTGATAATGATAATAATAATAAACTTATTGGTAGACCTCAAGAAATGTCACCACAAGTGATTTATATAAACAATATATATTGCTATACACAAAGGCTATACGTTCAATAAAATTACATTTATTTTAGAATTTGAAGCAATCCTTGTTTATTTTCATCACCGTAACCTAAAAACCCCACAGGATATCCTGCCTGTTATCTAGGAAAAAGCCGGATATTAGGCTCATGAATATTTGTAAAATCACTAAATCCTTTAATTTATTTTATACATTATATATTGTACATTCAGCATTCTAGTAAATAAACTAGTGTAACTAGATTTGTCATGTGATGTTGATCAGAGACCGGTAATGAAAGAA